>VDFB02132243.1:108557-216626 GCA_007258455.2 Sequoia sempervirens | reverse complement strand
TGTACAATAATTTTTAATAATATTATTTTATTATATTAAATACTTAATCAATATGATAATATTTATTATGTTAAATTGAAGAGTGAAATTATTTAGCTTTGTTAATCTCATTATTAATAAAAAAATATATAACAAAAGCTTACTAACAGACGAATTCAAATGTTTCAAAGAGCATAATTCCAATTATGCTTGTCATTTTACGTGACTTAAAAGTTAATGAATTGTACAATAATTTTTAATAATATTATTTTATTATATTAAATACTTAATCAATATGATAATATTTATTATGTTAAATTGAAGAGTGAAATTATTTAGCTTTGTTAATCTCATTATTAATAAAAAAATATATAACAAAAGCTTACTGACAGACGAATTCAAATGTTTCAAAGAGCATAATTCCAAAACTAAGCATCTAACATTCATACTTTGTCTAAACAGAACCCCATAGCGCTAGAGTTTAAAAGGAAGAAAGATGGTTTGTATGGCTTTGGGGGGGCCGTGGAGAGTGATGCATAAAACGACGTTCTGAAATTGAAAGAAATTTCAAAGTAGAGGTGTTATCTAGTGGCGAGGCCGAGACAATTGTTCGTAGAATATTTGGTGTATGTCGGTGAGAACAAGCGGAGATATTTGATCAAAGTTGACGTGGGGAAGCGAGTGATGTGACATCTTGCCTAATCATTTATTTATTTCTTGTACGAATTTACATTAAACAGAAAACTAGAAATACATTTCAAAATCACAACAATCTAGCTACAATTTCATTTAAATGTTAATCATTAGTAGATAAAATCTCATATGATGAAATCCTTCTAAACTTTCATTGTGGTACATCATATTTTTGAAATAAGTTTCTTTTTGGCATACATTAAACACTTAAATTTTGGTATAGAATGAATGCATTTGAAGATATGATTTTGTTATGATGTTTTGAAAAAAATATAATTTCTATGAAATAATCATTTTGTGTGTATTTATGTGAATGTGGAATATAAATGCTAAATTTTGAGTGATGAATGAAGTGAAGGTCGACTTAACATGTCCTTAACTCTCATGAATTGTTTATCAATTATAATTGTGTTTATTTAATTGCAAATGTGATTATAATTATGATGAATTAAATACCTTGACACTAAATGAGGTGGATAAAATATAGGTTAGTTCTCCCTCCTAGTCAAGGAGGGAGAGCATCATTAGGGAGACGGTTATAGATCGAGTTGGATGGGAAAGTTATACCATGTGTTCAAGAAGTTTATCTATACACATCACTAGGTTTACCTATGATTTTAGTGATGTCATTACTATTGTAAGTTATTTATTGTCTTTTCATACTTATATGTGCATGATTCTATGCATTCTCATCACTCTCTTCAATTATATAGTTCAATATTTTCACATTTTGTTGAGTATTTTGGTCATCATATGTATTTTGATCAACATGTGATCTAATGAATCGGTAAAATGTTGTTTAAATAACACCCAATTTTGAAGATGTAAAACTTGTTGTCACTATCTTAGAGATAAGAGTTATATTATTTCAAAATTAACAACTATTTGGAGTGATGGTCCAAATTTTAAAAAAATGAATTTATTTTTGTTGTGGAAATTCTAAATATTTTATTATTAAAAAAATACACATAATGCAAGCACGGCAAAAAAATTACTAAACTCTAAGGTTTAGTATTTAGTTATATGTAGTAGACCTTGATATGATGTAATGAAAAGGGAAAACTAAGATATCAACTAAGTATAAACCAAATTACAATAAATTATACAAACTCATATATATACACCAGTAAATATATTCATATACTCTTTTGACTTATACATAGATTATAATTATTTTTTCATTCTTTAATCTCACATATCATCTTCCTCATTTTTACATATATTTAATTCATTTGAAAGACCCATATATTGTAATGATTATAGCTAACCAAAAAATAAAAATATTATTAAATGTCTTATAAATGAAAATAAAGAAATCAACTCTAATTAATAAAACCTAAATCTTTTAATTGTAAAAAGAGGTATCTTGATCAAGTCTAAATTATTATTATTTTTTTAAAATCATTGAAATTTTTACCTACATTGTATGGAAACTTGTATTAATAAAATTTGATTAAAAAATTCTACTTTCTAAACAAGCATGAAGGTATAAATATAGTGTTGAACGGTTCACAAGGAAGAACACTATTTATAAAAGATTTATAAAATATTATTAAAATAAAATACTATCCAAAAAAATAATTTTAATACCTTTGAAGAAGAGATTTTTTTTATCAAGATATGATATTAATTTTTTATGCTTTCCATGACTTAAAAGCGAACGAATTATATGATAATTTTTAATAAAATTAAATATATTTGATCAATGTTGACATGGGAAAGTGCGTGATGTGACATCTTGTATTTGTGATCGTTTCCAAAGATATTAAAGCATTTCTTCTTAGTAAAATGAGAAATTTCAAAGCGCTAATCATTTCTTTGTTCCTTGTACTAATTATGTATTTCATTTGTAGTGTTGTATGGAATATTAGTTATTCAAAGGTTTGGTTCTCTTGCTTTTGCATTTTGTCATTAAAGACAATAAATTTAAAAATTCTTAATTAACTATATATTTTTTATTGAGAATCAATAGAATGTTGTTCATTTGTAGTTTTGAATTTGAGTGGGTATTTATTTTATGATTTATTTCATTTATTTTTAGATAAAATAATAGTATTTTGGTCAAATGTAATAAACATTGCATATTTTTGTTAATTTTTATAATTAAGTGTACATATTTGTAGTTGGTAATTTTTTTTACATGATCAGTGATGTTGGCACGGAATGCCCTTTGATACCACGAGGATGGGGGAGACTAGACCTCATGACCTCTTACATGTAACAAGATGCTTTAGCCAATCGAGCTAGGGGTCCCGCCTGGTTGGTTCCCCCTCCTAGTCAAGGAGGAAGACCATCATTGCGGAGAGGGTTATAGAATGAGTTGGATGGGAAAGCTATACCAAGTGTTCAAGAATTTTATTCATACACATCACGAGGTTTACCTATGATTTTAGTGATGGAAATCCTATTGCAATTTATTTCTTATCTTTTCATGTTTAGATGCGCATGGTTGTATGCATTTTCATCAATCTCTTCAATAATATAGTTCAAAATTCTGACCTTTTGTTGAGTGTTTTGGTTATCATATGCATTTTGATCGACATATGATCTAATGAATTGGTATAATGTTGTTCAAATATAACACTCACTTTTGAATATGTCAACCTTGTTGTTACTAGCCTAAAGATAAGAGTTATATTCTTTCTAAATTAAAAATTATCTGGAGTGATGGTGTAAATTTTAAAAGACTTGAATTTATTTTTGTTGTGATAAATTTAAATTTTTTTATTCTTAAAAAATCCACATAGTTGAAGCATGGGAATTAATTGTTTGATTTAATGTAAAGTGGGGAGTTTTTATTATTCGCACAACAATTATATTCCTTCATGCATGTGAGAATTGAGAGGCAAGCTATTCTATAGTAACAGTGAGTAAATAATGAAGTTGAGTAAAGTAGATTAATTTCAATGTGAAGTCATGGTGTAGAAGAATAAAATAAAGGGGGATGAATGAGTGCTTTCCTAAGGGAATGTAAAGAAAGAGAAGGCATAATTATTTTGGAATTTATTTTTAAGCCAGTAAAGATGATGAATTTTAGAGAGAGGGATTGAAGAAAATAAATGAAACAAGGAAACCATTCCAAGTTGGTTGGGTAATCATAATATCTATTTTCTCTTTGGAAATTCATGGGAATAAATGTCATTTACAAACTTGTTTAAAAATTAAATGTAAAATCCCCAACACTGTTAGAATAATAGGTAATTACTTAATTAATTTAATCATATTGATTAATTAATTAAGTTACTTTTACTTTAATTTCACTTAAGCTAAACTTAGGCCCATTAATAATTATTAATTAATCACCTTTAGGGTTTTGATCTCCTTTCAAAAGGATTGATCTCTTTGTAATTATTCAATTCTTGTTTTTGCTTCACAACAAGTAGAGCACTATTCTTGCATTTCGTTATCTCTTCTATGTGACAAGTTATTTTGCTTGCAGGTGTTCACTAGGTTTTTTGAGGTTATATTTCTCAACTTCAACATGGTATCAGAGTTTCAAATCTACCGCTTCCTGTTCATTTTTTATGGGATCCTATCCGAAAAGTGACATTTTTGTGCATCTTGAGTCAAATTGGACCTCACCATTGCGTCTAGAACGCTCGAATCAGTCAAGATTGACCTTTGTTTTGTCAAATTTGGATTCACAGCGTCAAATTTGTGAGGGTTTGAAGTTTATGAGGGTTTCCAGATCCAGAGTGTACCTACAATTTTGGAGAGTTTTGAGCCCAAGTGAACCTCTCCATCACATTCAAAGCACCCAAAAACCCCAAAATTGACTATCAAATCGTCAAAATTAGACACAGTGACTTCAGGCTCTAAATATTTTCATTTATGGGTTGTACGGCCTTGTACGACATGAAATCCAAGAAAAATAAATTAAAAAACAACATGCACAATCGCCACCATCAGTTAACTGCTAGTGGTTAATGCTAGTGGCTAGCCTAACGCTAGGCTTAACCCCCAAACCCTTTTGAAGCAGTTTTGGTATTTTGGCCATAACTTTTGCATACGAACTCATTTTTTCAAAATGAAATATTGTTGGAAAGCTGGTTTCAGGCCCGATCCAGTGATGGAGGTGATTTCTCCTAATTTTTCTATTTTTCTCCATTTATTTCCAGTCAAATTCAAAACTTATTTTTGCACTCCCAAGGGCATAACTTTTGCATACAGACTCCATTTTTTGCAAATGAATAGGTGTCAGAAAGGTGTTTAAATACTCTTTTCAAATCTGTAGTTTATTTCATTAAAAAATTTACCAGGTACACAGAGAATTTTTTGAAGTGATTTTTCCTTTTTCTTGTTGAGGAATATTACACATATTGTTTGCAGATCTCTTGCATGGAAGGTGTATTTGTTTGTTGTTTGATCATGTGGCTCATGGTTTTGTGCTTGTTTCACAATTATTACATGGTATAAGAGCATGAATTTAGAAAACCCCTTCTCGATTTATGAGGTTTTTTTTCTTCAACAAGGTTTGTAGGCTTCAAATCTAAATCCCCTTTGTTTTTTTGCAAATTTTGAAGGTGGGAATTTTTTGAGCATTTTTGTGTGAAAACAACCTCGTCGTTGGATCTAGAGTTCTCAACAAATTCAAATTTGGCTTTTGTTTCACCTGATTTCAATTCCTGACACCAAATCTACAAGGTTTTGAAGTGGTTGCTTTTTTCCAGATATGGAGGGTAGCTATATTTTTGGTGCATTATGATCCAAAATGGAAGTTTCCATTGCACTCAGAAGGTCCAAAAACCTTAAGATTACCTAACAAATCGCCAAAATCTGAGTCAAGAGTTTATGAGGAAAAAAATTACTAGGGAAGCCATATGGCCTCTCCAACATGAAAATCGAGGTAAAAAAATTATATCATTTTAATATTTTTTTCTTGCAAATTCAAAAAAAAAAATGAAATGCCTTTCAAAAAGGCAGTAGTCTTTTTTTGAAGTTAAAATAAATAATATTAAAAAAAACCTTTGTGGGGACAGTACCCAAGGTACTACCACCTGCCATTATGGCAGGCGGCAGCCCCTTGGGCCCCACCCCCTATGGCGGGTACCTTGGTGTACAGCCCCCCTGCCATTTGGCAGGGCGGTGACCCCTTGGGACCTATCCCAATTTTTAAAATATTTTTTTAAACATTTTTTTTCAATATTTTTTTCAACAAAAAATAATTATGGTTTTTATTATTTTTTTCAAAAAAGAATATATATATATATTTTATATATATATTTTATAAAAAAATACAATAAGTTTCTTTCGCTATTTTTTTCTTCAAAAATAAAAACATGCATTTTTTTTGCGATTATTATTTTTATTTGCAAATAAATCACATGCATTGTACAAGTGGAGGAGATTTTTTCCCAGCACACTAAATCTAGCTGACCTCCACATTTGGAGGTATTTTTACTAAAATTTGGCAGAGATTCTTTTTTGCCCTACTTAGCCCCTCTCTATTGGACTTTTCAATTTTGCACCTCAACTTCCAAAGGCCATATCTCGGCCATACAGTGGGCTTTTCAAGTGCAATTTTTTTTAAATGGGGTAGAATTTTGAGCTGTTCGCAGTGGTGCAAATATTTTCCAATGTGGAAATCTTGTTTTTTCTAGAATTTTCTTTTCTCAATGTTGTTGTTGTTTAGTTCTCGTTTTGGAGACTTTGACGGGCCATATCTTCTACATCTAGACACATTTTTGGGTGCACTATTTTTTTGAAAGTGCGTGTTTTTTCGTGTACTTCATCATGGTGCTACCAATTTCCTCTTTCTCTATTAGAAAATTGTATTTTCTGCATGTTTTCCTTTTTTGGACATTATGGGCTCCCATTGTATGAATTTTTCATTATATAAATGCACTAAAATAAAGTGCCACAATAGGTGTATCTTTTATGGATCTTGCACATCACTTTGTGCCTTATTATACTCGCACTATGATATAAAGTGCCATGGGGGTTGATGTTTTCCTTTGTTTTTCCTTCATACCTTTCTCATGTGTGTGTTCCTTGGTTTGTGCACCCTTAATCTCTGCTTGTACTTTCATGTCTAGACATTTAGATGTTCTTGGTTCTTTATCATGCACTACATGTAGGCATTTAGTTTCAATGTACTTGTCATACCTCTCCCTTGTCAGCATTATGGGGGGCTTTCTACTGTTGGTGCTAATGCTTCCTTGGTTTCACATTGGAGTGAGTTATGTATATGGTATTTGTTCCTATGTACTAGGTGGATGCAGCAGCTAGTTACCCATGTATCTCGGTGAGATGGAGCACTTACCATATGGACACTCTTGCATTCCTATTTCTAGAGGCGACCTTCCATTTTTCACATGATCAGTTCTTCAAACTATTGGTACTTGTGGCATCTATATCTTTGAGTCCTTGATGTTTTCCTTGGTTTTCCATCGAATTCGAGTAGTGTCATTGGGGGCACTCATACAAATTCTTTTCTTTTTATCTTGATCATTAGATGTTTCAACAAAGGTTATTCTTTCAGCATTTCAACACTCATTCTTGGACAATGTTTGCAACTTCTTCATGCTTCAATGGTGTTCTTTTTTGTTCATCATTTGTTCCTATCTTTTGGGACAACCTTGCCTTGTTTGGAGGCTTCTTCAATCCTTCACTTGGATTTCATCTCTTTTTGGAGTGGAGTTTTTCCCATGAGGTTTTCTCTATTTCTTTGCATTATAGAGATCTTTTGTTTGTACATGGGTACCTTATTTGGCCTTATTTTTTGGGACCCATCATGCATTCTCTTTTAGGGGTTTTAGCTACTCCCTAAGTTCATCTTAAGGGGGGGTGTTAGAGTAATCATGCATTAGCTAATAATTAATTAATCTTTAATTGATTATTAGTCTAATTTATTCTCGTGCACTTAAGCTAAACTTGGGATTGTTTGATACTTTATTAGTTCAGCTAATATTAGATCATTATGTCTCATCTCATGTGATGTTGACACTTGTCATGATCTGATCCCTTTCTCATTTAGGGCTTTTCTCTTATAAGCACTCAACCCTAATTGTAATTACTCTCGAAGAATATCTGGATCTTTCATATCTTCTTGAAAGTCTCTTGCTTTTATAGCTTTTTCTTGTTGAGGAATATTGCACATATTGTTTGCAAATCTCTTGCGTGGAAGGTGTATTTGTTAATCAGGCTTTCAGGGACTTTTGCACTGAGCATGGTTTGCAACATCAATTTACAGTACCTTACACCCCTTAGCAGAATGGTGTTGTTGAGAGAAAGAAGAGGACTTTATGGGAGATGGCCAATTGTATGATATAGTCACGGTCTATGGATTCTTCATATTGGGCTAAAGCGGTCAATTGTGCCAATTATATTTAGAATTAGATGCCTTATAAGGCATTACAACATATGACTCCTAAGGAAGTTTGGACCCATGTCAAGCCCAATGTTTCTACATTTTGAGTTTTTGGTAGTGAGGCTTGGACATTTATTCTTGATGCTTAGAGGAAAGCCATGGAGATGAAAAGTCAACCACTCACATTTGATGCCTACTATGAGGATGTTAAGGTGTACAAGTTGTTTGATCCTAATTCCAGAGAGGTCTTGTTTCGGTGAGATGTCCAATTTGATGAGTGCTTTCCTCTGATGGATTCTTCATCACCAGCTTCTCCCTCACTACCTACTCCTCCCTCTTCATCTCTTCAGGATTTTTTATCTCTTAAGGATGATGCAGATGATGATCCACCATCCCCACCACCACCAAATACAGAGTGATAGGGACAGGGTTGGATTGAGCCAATCACTGGCTCAATGCTCTGGGTCTCCAATTGATAACCCCTTGGTATTTCTCTCCACCACTCAACCTATAGGTCCTAAAGGTTATTAGGCACCCCTAGTCTTCCCTGCCAACCCTGCTATCAAGTTTCAAATTATTCACCAAGCCTAACTTGATGCTCTTCCTCTCATTCATCACCTAGCCCTTAATCACCTTAAAGACTAACCATTCTCAAATGTTTCCTAACTTTGTTACAGGGGTGTGTGATACCTTCCATGGCTTCCAAAATCATCTTCTACAGGTGCTTGAACAATCACCAAGCTCCAATTCTCCATCATTTTCACAAAATTTATATTTTAGGGTTTGGGCATGGATATAAGCCTTGAGCCTCTTTTAGCCCTCTCAACACAAGAAAATAGTTCACAACTCCTCTTTTTCAACAGTTTGTGCCAAACTTCCTTCTGACACCTTGGCTCATTTTCCAAGCTCTACAAGATTTTTGGAGTTTGGGACCCTCTCTACCCATACACAGGTACAACACAGATTTTCACAAAAACCTAGGGTTTTAGACCATTTCTTGGTTTGTTTTGCTTCTTCCTGTCACCATTTGATCTGACAAGGATTCTGCCTTTCCTGCCAACCTTTTGTGACCTCCTGCAACCACTACACACATTTCTTCAATGAAGATACATCACCCCTGCAACGTAAGAACTACTTTCCACTGTCTTCCCCTAACCGGGTGCTAACCAACTCGCCTAGGGAAAGATTTTTAGCATGCTTCTTGAACTCCTACAAACCTCTATTGCTAACCTATGTACAAGGATTGGGTTTAGCCACATTCCCATTTCTTCCATACTTCTTGGTACGGTGGGAGTGCAGTCTAAACCTCCATTATATTGAATTTACCAGTCAAGACAAAACTAAAGAAAAAGACATAGAATTTATAAAAGGGAAAGAAAACGATGGAAAAGTTATCTTTTGTGACAAAAAAAAGCTTCAAAAGGATTCTATACATGCCAAAAAACCAACAAAAATCCTTATTCAATTCATCTAACTACTGTCACACCAACAAGAACAGGAAAAATAGATTTCTCCACAACAAAATCACTGTTTCTTGAATATTCTCTTGAAGATTGCCAACAACAAAAACATCCAACCTCTTGAAAGGTTGAGATATTCCTTTACAATACTTGGAAAATAGTTAGGTTTTCACTTTTGAGCCTAGGAACGGCCAAACATTGAGTTTTAGAAAACACAATGTGTTTTGCAACCTTAGTCTCAAACTTAGGGAACAACCACAAAATGGATCTCAAAACTTTATTCAACCTCACTACCTCTAACCTAAGAACCAAAATTCCTCAACCACAATTAGGATGGTGGAAAAACCTTACAAAGCATGACCAAAAAGGATTTAAGCTAAAAACTTCAAGACAAACTTGCACTTTGGCAGGTGCTCCTGCACCATTCTCCCCCTCTCAGCACAAAGATCAAGGAACTTGAGGTGAAATCAGTGATAGATCAATGCCTATCTTCTTAAAGTCATCTTCCTCAACCCAGGTAGCCTCAGAGTCATGTTTGTTCCTCCAGTTGACAAGGTGTTCCATGTAGACCTTGTGTCTTGTTGCCTTCTTCACCCTGGACTCCAAGATCTTCTTTGCCTAAGGTTTCTCTTGATTAGGAAGGGGTATATTATTGATATCCTTAAAGATCTCCTGGCTGGTCTGAACTTCATCACTGACTATCCCCTTATACCTGATCAAATCAACAACATTAAATATTGGAGATATTCCCAAATCTGATGGTAATTCTACCTTGTATGCATTCTTCCCATACTTGGCTAACACCTTGCATGGACCCACTCTCTTCATTTGCAACTTGGTGGACATCCCCTTCTGTAATCTGGATTTGTTGAGGTGAACCATAACATAGTCTGACCAATCTCTTCAATTATATAGTTCAAAATTCTGACCTTTTCTTGAATGTTTTGGTCATCATATGCATTTTGATTGACATATGATCTAATGAATTGGTATAATGTTGTTCGAATATAGCACTCACTTTTGAATATGTCAACCTTGTTGTTACTAGCCTAAAGATAAGAGTTATATTCTTTCTAAATTAAAAATTATTTGGAGTGATGGTGTAAATTTTAAAAGACTTGAATTTATTTTTGTTGTGATAAATTTTTTAAAAATTATTATTAAAAAATCCACATAGTTGAAGAATGGGAATTAATTGTATGATTTAATGTAAAGTGGGGAGTTTTTATTATTCTCACAACAATTACATTCCTTGATACATGTGAGAATTGAGAGGAAAGCTATTCTATAGTAATAGGGAGTAAATAATGAAGTTGAGTAAAGTAGATTAATTTCAATGAGAAGTCATGGTGTAGAAGAATAAAATAAAGGGGGATGAATGAGTGCTTTCCTAAGGAAATGTAAAGAAAGAGAAGGCATAATTATTTTGGAATTTATTTTTAAGCCAGTAAAGAGGATGAATTGTAGAGAGAGGGATTGAAGAAAATAAATGAAACGAGGAGACCATTCCAAGTTGGTTGGGTAATCATAATATCTATCTTCTCTTTGGAAATCCATGGGAATAAGTGTCTTTTACAAACTTGTTTAAGAGTTAAATGTAAAACCCCCAACACTGTTAGAATAATAGGTAATTACTTAATTAATTTAATCATATTGATTAATTAATTAAGTCACTTTTACTTTAATTTCACTTAAACTAAACTTAGGCCCCTTAATAATTATTAATTAAAAACCTTCAGGGTTTTGATCTCCTTTCATAAGGATTGATCTCTTTGTAATTATTCAATTCTTGTTTTCGTTTCACGACAAGTAGAGCACTATTCTTGTGTTTTGTTATCTCTTCTACATAACAGGCTATTTTGCTTGCAAGTGTTCACTAGGTTTTTTGACGTTGCATTTCTCAAGTTCAACATGGTATCAAAGTTTCAAATCTATTGTTTCCTGTTCATTTTTTGTGGGATCCTATCCTGAAAGCAACATTTTTGTGCATCTTGAGTCAAATTGGAACTCACCATTACGTCTGGAACACTCGAATTAGTCAAGATTGACCTTTGTTTTGTCAAATTTGGATTCATGACGTTAGATCTATGAGGGTTTAAAGTTTATCAGGGTTACCAGATCCAGAGTGTACCTACAATTTTGGAGAGTTTTGAGCCCAAACGAACCTCTCCATCGCGTTCAAAGCACCCCAAAACTCCAAAATCAACTATCAAATCATCGAAATTAGACACAGTGACTCTAGGCTCTAAATATTTTCATTTTTGGGTCATACAACCCTGTATGACACGAAATCCAAGAAAAAAGTAAAAAAACCATGCATAGTCACCATCATCAGTTAACTACCAGCGGTTAATGCTAGTGGCTAGCCTAACCACAAGGCTTAACCCCCAAACCCTTTTGGAGCAGTTTTGGTATTTTGGCCATAACTTTTGCATACGAACTCATTTTTTCAAAAACAAAATATCGTTGGAAAGCTCATTTTGGGCCCGATCTAGTGATGAAGGCGATTTCTCCTAATTTCTCTATTTTCTACATTTATTTCCAGTCAAATTCAAAACTTGTTTTTGCACTCCCAGGGGCATAACTTTTGAATACAGACTCCATTTTTTGCAAACAAATAGGTGTTGGAAAGGTGTTCAAATACTCTTTTCAGACCTATAGTTTATTTCATTAGAAAATTTACTAGGTACACAAAGAATTTTTTGAAGTGATGTTTCCTTTTTCTTGTTGAGGAATATTGCACATATTGTCTACAGATCTCTTGCATGGAAAGTGTATTTGTTTGTTGTTTGATCATGTGGGTCATGGTTTTGTGCTTGTTTCACAATTATTACATGGTATAAGAGCGTGGATTTAGAAAACCCCTTCTCGATTTATGAGGTTTTTTTTCTTCAACAAGGGTTGCAGGCTTCAAAGTTGAATCCCCTTTATTTTTTGCAAATTTTGAAGGTGGGAATTTTTTGAGCATTTTTGTGTGAAAAGGACCTCACTGTTGGATCCAAGCTATCAAAAAATTCAAATTTGGCTTTTGTTTCACCTGATTTTGATTCTTGATGCCATATCTACAAGATTTTGAAGTGGTTTTTTTTTTTAGATCTAGAGAGTAGTTGTATTTTTGGTACATTTTGAGCCAAAACAGAAGTTTCCATTGCTCTCAGAAGGTCCAAAAACCTTAAGATCACCTAAAAAATCACCAAAATCTGAGTCAAGAGTTTCTAAGGAAAAAAAAAATTCCAGGGAAGCCATATGGCCTCCCCAGCATGAAAATTGAGGTAAAAATAAAAATAATATTTTAATATTTTTCCTTGCAAATTCGAAAAAAAAAATGAAAATCCTTTCAAAAAGGTAGTAGTCTTTTTTTGAAGTAAAAAAAAGTAAATATTAGAAAAAACCTTTGTGGGGATGATACTCAAGGTACTGCCACCTGCCATTATGGCAGGCAGCATCCCCTTGGGCCCTGCCCCCTATGGCAGGTACCTTGGGGCACTGCCCCCCTGCCATTTGGTAGGGTGATGACCCCTTGGGACCTAACCTAGTTTTTTTAATATTTTTTTAAACATTTTTTTTTTCAATATTTTTTTTCAACAAAAAATATTATGGTTTTTATTTTATTTTTGAAAAGAAAAAATATATATATTTTTTAAAAAATACAATAATTTTTTTTTCGCTATTTTTTCTTTAAAAATAAAAAACATGCATTTTTTTGCAATTATTTTTTTTTTTGAAAATAAATCACATGCATTGTACATGGAGGAATTTTTTTCCCAGCACACTAAATTTGGCTAACCTCCACAATTGGAGGTATTTTTACTCAATTTGGAAGAGATTCTTTTTTGCCCTACTTAGCCCCTCTCTATTGGAATTTTCAATTTTGCACCTCAACTTCCAGAGGCCATACGGTGGGCTTTTCAAGCGCATTTTTTTTAAATGGTGTAGAATTTTGAGATGTTCACAATGGTGCAAGTATTTTCCAGTTTGGACATATAGTTTTTTCTAGAATTCTATTTTCTCAATGTTGTTGTTGTTCAGCTCTTGTTTTGGAGACTTTGACGGGCCATATCATCTACATCCAGACACATTTTTGGGTGCACTATTTTTTTTTGAAAGTGCACATTTTTTCGTGTACTTCATCATGGTGCTACCAATTTCCTCTTTCTCTATTAGAAAATTTTATTTTCTGCATGTTTTCCTTTTTTGGACCTTATGGGCTCCCATTGTATGAATTTTTAATTATATAAATGCAATAAAATAAAGTGCCACAATAGGTGTATCTTTTATGGGATCTTGCACATCACTTTGTGGCTTATTATACTCACACTATGATATAAAGTGCCATAGGGGTTGATGTTTTCATTTGTTTTTCCTTCATACCTCTCTCATGCATGTGTGCCTTGGTTTGCACACCCTTAATCTCTACTTGTACTTTCATGTCTGGAAATTTAGATGTTCTTGGTTCTTTATCATGCACTACATTCAAGCATTTAGTTTTAGTGTACATGTCATACCTCTCCCTTGTCAGCATTATGTGGGGGTTTCTACTGTTGGTGCTAATGCTTCCTTGGTTTCGCATTGGATTAGGTATGTATACGGTATTTGTTCCTATGTACTAGGTGGATCTAGTGGCTAGTTACCCATGCATGTCAGTGAGATGGAGCACTTACCATATGTCCAAACTCTTGCATTCCTATTTCTAGAGGTGACCTTCCATTTTTCACATGATCAATTCTTTAGACTATTGGTACTTGTGTCATCTATATCTTTGAGTTCTTGATGTTTTCCTTCATTTTCCATTAGATTCGAGTAGTTTCATTGGGGGCACTAATACAGATTCTTGTCTTTTTTATCCTGATCATTCGATGTTTCAGCAAAGGTTATTCTTTTAGCATTTCAACACTCATTCTTCGACATTGTTTGCAACTTCTTCATGCGTCAGTGTTTCTTTTTTGTTCATCATTTGTTCCTATCTTTTGGGACAACCTTTCCTTGTTTGGAGGCTTCTTCAGTCCTTCACTTGGCTTTCATCTCTTTTTGGAGTGGATTTTTTCCCATGAGTTTTTCTCTATTTCTCCACATTATAGAGATCTTTTGTTTGTACATGGGTACCTTATTTGGCCTTATTTTTTGGGACCCATCATGCATTCTTTTTAGGGATTTTAGCTACTCCCTAAGCTCATCTTAAGGGGGTTATTAGATTAATCATTCATTACCTAATAATTAATTAATCTTTAATTGATTATTAGTCTAATTTATTCTTATGTAGTTAAGCTAAACTTTGGAGTTTTTTTATACTTTATTAGTTGAGATAATATTAGATCATTATGTCTCATCTGATGTGATGTTGACACTTGTCATGATCTGATCCCTTTCTCATTTAGGGTTTTTCTCTTATAAGCACTCAACCCTCATTTTAATTACTCAGAGAATATCTAGAGCTTTCATATCTTTTTGAAAGTCTCTTGCTTTTGTAGCTCTTTCTTGTTGAGGAATATTGCACATTTTGTTTGCAAATCTCTTGCATATAAGGTGTAGTTATTAATCAGGATTTTAGGGAATTTTGCACTGAGCATGGTTTGCAGCATCAATTTATAGTACCTTACACACCTCAGCAGAATGGTGTTGCTGAGAGAAAGAAGAGGAATTTAGGGGAGATGACCAATTGTATGATACAATCACGGTATATGGATTCTTCATTTTGGCCTGAGGTGGTCAATTGTGACAATTATATTTAGAATTAGATGCCTCATAAGGCATTACAACATATATGACTCCTTAGGAGGCTTGGACCCATGTCAAGCCTAATGTTTCTACATTTTGAGTTTTTGGTAGTGAGGCTTGGGCATTTATTCTTGATGCTTAGAGGAAAGCCATGGAGAGGAAAAGTTCACCACTCACATTTTTTGGCTACTATGAGGAAAATTTGGATGGTTAGGTCTATTTCTATTTGCATCACCCATTCCTACTTGATGTAGTTCCAAAGAAAAGGGGTTCTCAAGCTGATTTTGGTCTTTAGAGGAAACTTTAGTGCTAGTCAGATCAGGAAATGCATCGGCAAAAGGGTGTGGATCTTCTTCTTCTTCTTCTCTCAGTAGATTTTGATATTCAACTAGATGGAATGGATTAGGATTGTTAGGAAGGAATCTCCGATAAGCATCCCTTCTCCTTCCTCTATGCATGCGATATCAACTCACTATTAGCCAGCTCACACAAAGAATTGGTAAAGAATAAGGTAGGTCATTACTTCCTAAATGAAGGTATAGTAAGAAAAACTTCTAGAAGCACTACAACAATAAAACTACCAATGACTCTAAAGAACTCCCTAGTTTGACACCATCCCCGACAACAACGCTAAAAATGTTGGCTTCCTACAATGATTTAACAACTAAGCTCTTATAGCTATGATTTAGAGATTGGACATCTAAACTAAATAGTCATTCAATTAGCATGAATGTGCATTTAACTTGTAAACCCAAGGATGTGAACTTGAAATGGGTCAACATGGTATGTGCACAAGAACTCAAAGTAGCCATTTCATTCTATAGCTAAGAAATACACAATGTTGATAGTAAATTGCTCGGAAAGGTATAACATAAATGTTGAACATCAACCAACAATCATACTAAGCTTTTAAATGCATGACAAAAATGAAAATATGAACAACAAATAGAAAACTACTTTGTATGCTTTGGCTGCAAGAACAGTCATAAAATGGAATTCTATTGGCTACAGGAATAGTCAGCACCAGATTCTTAACTAATTACTAAACAAAAATTAATAGCTAGGCTAAAATAAGCTAAAGAGCAGATTGCTCACCAAGTGGGCCCCCTTGGATGAGTATCCTCTGCTACTAATGAAAACTCAGATGCTCAAACTTAGAACTTTATTTTATTCATCAAAAAACATGAGTACACAAGAGTAACATAATTGTATTACTGAAAACTAAGAATGCAAGTACAATATGAGATTGTGCAACCTCCTGAAAAGGAGAATTTGATCCTTATTTATACTACCAACTAAATAGGGCAGGCAACTCCATGAACTAGGAGGATGCCATTTAGGGAAAACAAAGAAAGTGGGGCACCAATTAGGCATGCATGGAATCTGGTCAAACATGCATGTCCAACCATAGATCTAGCACTGCAATAATGTGCACATTTTCTCAACATCAATAAAGACCACTACAAGGTGGTTACATTTGGTTTTCATGGGGAATCTCCCGTCATCCTCCTCCTTTTACCTTTGAACGATTCCCTTGTTAGACATTATGGTGAATGCCCAGTTGGCGGTGTCTTCCTCAATTTATCATCCTTAAATTATATATGCATGGTAATGTTAGTACACACAATAATTGCATATCTACATAACCACCTTAAATAGCATTCATTAACCACATGCAAAATTAATATAGATAGTCCATATAACATGCCATTAACATTAAAATTTTGCAAAAATAGGATTAAGCCTAATGTCAATAGTTCTGAGGAAATATCATAAAAATTATCAACACTTAACATCAAGGTCCACAATATATTTAGCAAATAAACCATAAATTTTACCCAAAAATAGACCATAAACTATGCTAATCAGGGACAAAGATTCCCTAGGTGGTGTTTTGGTCTCGATCCAAAAATTAGGTATAGTTAGACAGAATCATTAAATTATCATTTATCTTTTGAAGAATGTTAGGACTAGCTAGAAAAAATATAATTCATATGGCCAGTGGATGCAAAATGGACCAATTAAAACATAAATAGGAATAAATAGAGCAAGGCAGGCCCAAACAAGTGTGAAAATGTAAGGGAATGCATTTTACTATAGTACATTTATCCCCCACTTTCGTGAGAGGATGAAATTGCTTCAAAATCACACTAAAGTATCCAACCACACAATCAAGAGGGGTTCAAATGTACAAAATTTAGTGAGGTAGGATTACAATAATCAAGAGGGTGGCCAAGCCCCCAAGATCAAGATCATATGAAAAACCAACATAAGCACAAAGGAACATCCTTGTATATGATATATGAAGCCATAATCAAATTGAAAACATACACCATCAAAGAAAAAAAAGGAAAAAGGAAAAAGAGAAAAGAAAAATACAATGGATAAAACTTTGATTGGTCATCCAACACAGTGGACTGGATCTAGGCAGTTTGTCCAAGAGAGGTTTACAAGTGGAACACACTATCCACTATGAAAACAAAGTGCATGCTCACGAGGGCTAATGAAGCTAGGCGTTCACTGGGTGTGCCCCAAGCAGTCCATATCAACGTCATTACCCCCATGACTATGATAAGGACACAAGGAAAAATGCACACTCACAAGGACTAGTGAAGCTAGTTGTTCACTAGGTGAGCCGCAAGGGGACCATATCAAAGCCATACCTCGATGACTTTAATAAGGCACAAAAATGAAAGAAAAACATGCTCACAAGGGCTAGTGAAGCTAGGCGTCCACTAGGTGAGCCCCAAGGGATCATATCAAAGCCATACCTCCATGAATTTAATAAGGTACAATAAAAAAAATGCAACAAGAAAGAGGGATGTTCGAAGGGACTTTTATTAGTTTGTGTGAGGTCTTAATATTAGGGGACATCATGCTTAATGTCTCCAACAGAGGATAAATACAAGGTCTCATCTTGAGGAACATCATACCCAATACTTGTAAGAGGGGACAAGTGCAAAAGGTCTCCTCTTGTTTCCAAGAAAGGACAAGTGCAAGGTCTCATCCTGGGGAACATCGTATCTAATGTTTCCAAGAGAGGACAAGGAAATATCACACTCTTGGAGGGAATAAAACCCAATGATACCACTAAGAGGAAAAAAACATTGCATAAAGAAATAAAATCACATCAAGGAACATGAAACATATGCAAATAAAATCATGCCAAAAGTAATGCTCATGTATGCCCCCACTTTAAAGAAATCGCTAACACCCTATTGTGAGAAATTACTTTAAAGTATCCAAAACATGAAAAAGAAAAAGGAAAAGGAAAAGAGGTTTGCCCCCTATAAACACATAAGAGATCTATGAATTTGTGTTTAGGATCCGGCTTTGCTACAATGATATTAGAGAGCTCATAACTGTCATCATTCCCCAAATACACATAGAATTGGAAGAATGACACAAAGAGATAAAAAACAAAGAAAATCCTTTTGGTTCAACATGGAAGAGACATAGGGTGTCTCGAAACCTTGTGTCATCCACAAAAGGAAAACACGAGATAAAAATGAAAATGAAAAGAAAATATAATGAAAAATATTTTGGGTCAACATGAAAGAGACATTGGGTGTCTCAATGCCTTGCATCATCCCCAAAAGGAAAACACAAGAAAAAAATGAAAATTAAAAGCAAAGATAAAAGATCAATGTAAAGGAAAAAGCTTATGACATATAGAAGAATGAAGGTACAAATAGAGGAATGTCACAAAGATAGAGAAACATCAAACAGAACATCACGAGGGATATCATTACACACATGCAATCAAAAAAAAAAAAGAAAGAAAAAATGATTTAAACAAAAGAAAAATACTAGTAAAGCACATGGGATTCAACCATCCAGTAGGTCATTCACATCCCAATCTTTTTTAGTATATACAAAATGCAGATCACTAGCGCGAGGGACAACATCAAGTGCATTACTAGGACAAGGGTATGTGTAGGATCATGATGGGCCAAAAAGTGGCAATATGATGGGTATGTGGTTGACTTTTTTTTAACCCAAAATTGATGAAACGAAAAGGGTTTTTAAATAAGATTCTCAGCTTTCCACCAATATAAATTATGCTTTACTTTGAATTTAATAAGTAATTATTATTCATTTTCTATTCAAATTATGACTAAAGTCTTAATTGATAGACTGATTGAAAAACATCTATAGCTTTCAAATGGTATCATATTTTTTGAATCCAAAACATGTGTCACATTCTATGCTTTGCATACTATAGGATTAAAAAAATGAAAAATGAATTTCATGAAGTTTTGACCAAGTTAAGGTGGTCGACATAAGAGTTTTTATATTTTTTAAAATTTGTAATTAAAAATTTATAATTAATTGTTTACTTGGAAAAAATTACCAAAAAATATGCATCACATCGAGACATGAGTCCTCTACTTATATCTAAAATCTTATAAAAAATTTTTATCATTTTATTGTGGTTAGGGTGGTCAAGCACCTACTTCTTATTTTTTCCCTTAAATTTAAGTACTGCATTGAAATTTCAAATTTTCACCAAATAGATTTTAATTTTTTTAAAAACCTAGTAGTTTAGAAACTACATTCAATTTTCTATAGATTCTATTCTTACATATTTTTGATATAATATAGATAACTTATTCAAATTTTTACATCAAGTTTCCTAACTCTGATTTTTTTTATTTTTTTGCCACTTAAGGGCTGTTTTTTCCATGATGATCTTGCACATACCCACAAGGCTATCTACCTCTTTCCCCCACTGAGTACAAGACAAGAATGAGCCAAGGTAAGTGATGGGAAGGGTCATGTGATACTGAGAATAGGCTATTCTACAACTACTACATGAAGAGGAGGAAAAGTATATGCTACTGACTCACCATATAACAAGTATCTTTGTTGAAGTGGTATTTTCTCAATATAATTTTGAATACACGAAACTCATTAGTACTGTGTCTAAGATTCTTTTGGTATTTAAAAATTAAAACTTTTACAACTTTAGGATATAATATTAGCCTATATTTCTCTGGTGGTAATAGATAAGTCCTTGGTTGAAAAGGATTTGTAATTTTCTTTCACTTTTAGGTGGCGACTGAGGGGGTTGGATTTTTTTTTAGTTGTAAGGTAGCATATGTTTGCTAGATTCACCAACTTCTCATATTCAACTTGGAGGGAGATGATCTAAGGTGCACCTATTACTTATGTTATTGTCATGAGTTATTGGTTATTCTTTAGGAAGGACACTCATGTTGGGAGGAGAATTTAAGATTACTATACTATCTTGACAAAGCTTTAGGTATTATCTAGGAGGTCTTGTGTTGTGAGCCCAAGATCTTGATATCCTAACCCTTTTGTGTTTTCATTTGTTGGTATTTTCTCTAGAACTTGATGAATTTCATGTTCACTTGTTGTATCACATCCTTTTTTACTCAAGATCATCAATCCCTTTTTGTATGTTTATTCTAGATTCATTGGAGTGTTTGTAATTGTGTTATCATAAAATGGTTCAACATTTGTGTGTGTGGAGGAAGTAGGTTCACCTATTTTAGGGAACTTAGGTTCAACTTTTGTCTCAAGATGTAAGCAACCAAACATCTCAAGAGGTGGTATTGTAGAGGGATTTGGTTGTTTCATGGATAGATAAAAGGAAGCATTATCTTCAAGGTTGTTAAGGAAAGCATTTAGGAACTTGTTCATGCTATCATCATCTTCTCCAATGATGTCAACACTATGAGGAGGACATGCATTAGGAGTTGTTTGAGCATGGGAAAGTTCAATTTCATTAGGTTCATTACCAAAGGCACAACTTGACACATCTAACAAAGATTTCAAGGACATCTAAAGCTTTTTGAAACACATATCCATAATGTAAGTTTGAACAAATAAACTTGAAATGAAAGAAACAACAATTCTGCAAACTAAAACAAAAAACTGAAAGCAACCAATAGAAGCACAAAAAAGCAATTTTAGATCTTGAAAACTAGAAAATCAAACTCAACAAAGACTAAGATGCCAATTATGGCATCTTGTTCCTACTAGTGAAATTCTGAAGTTTTAGGGACTAAAATAGGCAACAAACAATAGAGAGAGGATTCTGAATCAAAAACCCTAAGAGACACTAAGATTCTAGGAAGGGAATTTTAGTCTTGGCAAAGGTTTTTCTCTAAAAAACAACAAATTCTGGATTGTCTATAGTGTTAATAGATTTCCTATTCAAGATGTTGATGTTTAGAAATAGAAAAATGTGCAAGTGAATGCAAGAAAAAGTAACTAATGATAAGAAATTGAATGCATTTTTTAAAAATTTTGAATGCAATAACAATATTTCTAAATTCAATTAGGATGAAAATCAATGCACTTTTCATTTTTTGAATGAAATTAAATGATGCAAGAAATAAAAAATGCAACCTATATGCAATTTCACTAATACAAATATGAGAAACCTTGGATGCAATTTCACTAATGCAAGATGTAAAGAAAGAATGAATGCAACCTAGATCTAGGAATTTAATGAACTCCAAATCAAAAAATGAATGCTCAATAAGTTTGGGCTCACCAAAATGAATTGGTGTAAAAAATAATGATGGAATACCACTTTTCACCAAAAATAATTCAATAATGTCCTACAAGCCTTAATTGGTTTGACTATCAACCTCACAAAGTGAGTCAATTCTCAACAAGGAGGACCTAGCAGGGGGTTATTTAATATTTTATGGGTTCACCACCAAGGAAATGCTTGGGAAAGACAAATAAGCATTCAACTCACAAAATCTAATATTGCAAGCTAAATGAAGGATGCAAATGATGAAATTATGCAATAGAAAGTTAGGATGTATGTACCTGGGAAGCCTAGAAATGTTGTGAGGATTCAGGAAATGTAAAGAAGCTGCCAAAATGTGCTATGGAGGACTAATACCACCTTACTATTGTCTTAGTCTCGCTGTTGTTTTTCGGGGCATATACAAAATATTCAAATGTTAGAACTAGATCTAAAAGAATTTCTAAAAAATACTTTCCGAAGGACTAATACGCCCTTACTATTGTCTTAGTCCCATTTGGAATTTCTAAATTTTTTGAATATGGTCTTGAGGATTGATGTCTACACTTTCTTCTTCTCTGATCTTAGGTTTTGAAACTTCCAGATCTAGCTTGTAGGTGAGTTTCTGTGAAGATGGAAACTTTGCAATGCAACTTTGCAACTTTGCACTTCAAATGATCTTCAAGTCTTCAATCTAAATTTGCAATCATAAACATGCAAGAGAGGAAAAACTTGTTGATTATTAGTGAATGAGGGTTTTCCTTGGTCAAACCCCTTGCTGGTAATTAAACCTTGAAATGAAATAGAATAATGAAGGGAAATGATGAATGAACAACATACAATGCTACAACTCACCATACCCTTTTTGTAAAGTATGCAAACTTGTGTGAAATGGTTGTAATGTAAATGGATCTTGAATCAAAGGAAGACTTGATAAATGCATACTTGAATTGCTTGCTTGAATCAAAACCCTACATCACAAATGTTAGCACAACAACACACATGATGCAAGAAGATCTTTGATATGATGCTTGAATCTTGATGATGGCTGAAAATTCTTAATGAATTGCTCTTGAATGCTAGAATGCTTGGATGCTTAGAGTGCTTGCAATCTTGCTTGATATGGAAATGAGAGGAGGAACCTTGTATTTATACTTATCTATACTTAATATCCTAAAATTACATAACACCAAGTCGACATATGAATTCATTAATTAAAGGTGGCTAAATCCCACCAAAATTTGAACTTAAATCCCAAAAACACCTCAAGCAGGACTAAGATGAATGCCCTATGTGGCATCTTAGTCATGAGGCATGAAACTCATGGCACATACTCCAAAAAGGGACCTATTTAGGTGCTTTCAAAATAAGGGTCCCAAGACCTTTAGGGGACAAAGATGCCCTAGGTGGAATTTTATTCCCAACCCAAAAATTAGGGACACTCAGACATAATCATTAAATTATCATTTATCTTTTGAAGAATGGCGGGATTAGACAGAAAAATATACAATTCATAGGGCTTGTGGATGCAAACTAGGACCAATTAAGTCATAAATAGGAATAAATAGAGCAAGGAAGACCCAAACAAGTGTGAAAATGTAAGGGTGTGAATTTTACTACACTACAGTTTCAAAGGGTATCGGCTAATGGGTCCTACAACACATGAGCTCTTCATTGAGCATAGTGTGAATTTTGAGGAAATATCTTCTAGCTCATCCTATACTCTTCCTTCCTCCACAGTGGATTTAAAGGATTTTGACATTGAGGATTTTCCTCAAGCTTCTTCTAGTCATTGAGTTGATCATGATATTTCATCCTCCTCCTTAGAGAGTTTGAAATCTCTTCCTCCATATGCTACCATGCCTTGTTGGGCTCGCCAAACACTTGAGTTTGTAGGTGATCTTATTGGGGATCCTTCAAATACAAGGATGACTTAGTCACAACATCATGACATTTCACACTCCTACATCGCCATAGCTTCAAATCTATAGTCATTTCATGAAGCATCTGGTAATGCTAAGTGGGATTCTACAATGGACGAAGAATACAAATCTTTAATGTGGAATAAAAAATGGGATCTTGTTCCACATCCTAAGGAAAGAAAACTAGTTCGGTGTAAGTGTAAGTGGATATATCAAACCAAATTTGTAGTGGATGGCTCAGTTGACAAGTATAAAGCTTGACTTGTGGCCAAAGGTTTCTCTCAAGTACCAAGTATATTGAGACCTTTGCCCATGTTTCCAAAATGAACTCTATTCACTTGCTACTTGCTATTTTTGTAGCTCATGGTTGGGTTTTACATCAAATGGATGTGAAGAGTGCATTTTTTCATGGAGATCTACATGAATAACTTTACATGGAGCAACCACAAGGATTCATTCAAGATTCTTCATTAGTTTGTAAACTAAGGAAGTCTCTCCATGGCCTTAAAAAGGCTCCACGAGCTTGGTATTTGAATATGGACTCATTTCTTCTCTCCATTGGGTTCTCTAGATTCCACTCAAATCCAAATGTCTACATCTTGTGGCAGGAGGATGCTCTTCTCTTCTTAGCTCTCTATGTTGATGATTTAATTGTCATTGGGAGCACTTCATCCATCATCACAACTATGAAGAATGCTTTGCATAATATATTTTCCATGATTGACTTGGGTCTCTTGCACTCTTTTCTTGGGATTGAGATCACTCAAACTTCTTCTGAGATCTCACTTGGACAACCCATGTATGATCCTGATCATTTGTCACATTTTCATATGGTTGATTGTAAGCCTACACTGACTCCCTTTATGCCTAGAGTTAAGCTCGAGGAAAAATGTTCCACACCACTGGTTGATGCTAATCTATATCGTCAACTTGTTGGTAGCCTCATCTACTTGAATCATACTTTCCCTAACATTTCCTTTGAAGTTGGCATTGTTTCACACTTCATGACAGAACCACATGAGCTTCATTGGAAATCTGCCAAATGCATCTTACACTATATCTAGGGAACTCATCGGTATGGGATTCACTATGCAGTAAGCCCAAGTTCAAACTTAATTGGATACACAAAATTTGATTGGGCTAGTGATATTTATAGTCACAAGTCCACATCTAGCTATAGTTTGCACTATGGTTCTGACTCCATTTGTTGGAAAAGCAAGAAGAAATATGCCATTGCTTTTTCTTCAATTGAGGCTGAGTATCAAGGGGTTTTCAATGCTTCTGCTAAGGCTATTTGAATTTAGCATATCCTCATTCAACTTGGCATCACCTTTCAAAATCCATCAATCATCTAGTGTGATAATCAAAGCGCCATCTAGATCTTGAAGAATTTAGTCCATCATCAATGAACCAAACACATCAAGATCCATATGCATTTTCTTTGGGAATTAATTCAAGAGCGGGCCATTGATTTGTGATACTATCCTATAGTAGATTAGATTTTAGATATAGTCACCAAACCCTTCATTGAGAGCAAGTATGTTCATCTTCGATCTCTCTTAGGGTTGATGAAAATCTCTTCTAGGGGGTCACTTAGACCTTCATTCACCCTCTCATGTGTAGGAATTTTTTCCCACTAGGTTTTCTCCTTCTTTATCATTAAGAGGTTATTATGTACATAGGTACCTCATCAAGCCTAGTAGCCAAGACCCATATTTTCATCTTTGCATTGTATACTTCTCCCTAAGTTGCACTTAATAGGGGTGCTAGTATGAAAGGGGTATTTAATCTAACTAGTTCATTATTAACTAGTTCTCCACTAAAGTCCTCTTCACACTAGCTTAACTTTACATAGGGATAAGGTGGTTGAGCCTTTAATGACATGAGTTGTCACAACTCATAAGGTGCCAACACTTTTCATAATCTAGTTGCATCTATCTCTCCCCTTGGCATATATAACCAAGGCATTTCCTTCGTACTTCTCAATTCTCAAATTGAATATAGCTTTGTAATTTTTAGAGTACAGTTTATTCCCCCTCATATTTTTGGTTTTTCTTTCCTTCAGTCATTAGATTCCTGGGTAGGCTAGTTAGCAAATCTCATAGTTTCTTCCAAAAGGGAGACAAGTTGTTTGTTGACATTGGATCATGTTTTGTCTTCAAGAACTTACCATTTTTGCAAGTGATTACATATTGTGGGGGAGCTATATAGTCTCACTATTTCCCTCTTATGGGGGGATATTGATTATTGTATTCTTGTGATGGATGTAGCTCTTGGAGGTATTTATGTTGAGACCTCCATACATCACTTCCATTATTTGTACATGATTAGCATTATATTTTGCATTATATCTCTTTTTTGGGGAGGAGTTTTGTCCCATGAGGTTTTCTCTTTTTCTCCATTTGTAAGAGATTGCATTTTAATTTGTACATAGGTACCTAACATGGCCTAGTAGTCAAGACCCATCCTTGCATCATTTGGATAATAACTACACTCCCCAAGATGCACTTATGGGGGTTATTTTCTACCTAGATATTAGTGAGGATCTATTTGTTGTGCCCTTAGCACACATGCCCCGTTCGGAACGGGGACCCTCTTTTCTTTCACCTTGTCGGGTCTTTTGGGGCTACCTCATTTTGCGTGCCCCTCTTTTTTTGAAGTTCTGCATGGTTGATACTGCTCCAAGGTTACATCATAAAATCGACCATGCTTTCCCTTTTGGTTTTTGCTACCCTTCGGGGCCTCGCGGGCTCCCTTCGGCATTTTTGCTCTAGACGGCCCTGGCCCCCCTCGGGCCCCGGCCTCTGGGGTTCCCTTATCGGGTTTCCCCTCTATGTTCGCCACCCTTTGCGGCGTTCCCCGGGCGTCTTTCCGCCCTCCGGAGCCCGCCCAACCATCTTTCGTTCGGTGGTCTTCTGGGGTTTCCCGGGCGGCCCCTGCTTCTCCGGGCCCCGGCCTCCGGAAGTCCTCGTCCGGACTTCCGTCCCAACATCGCCGTCTGCGATAGCGATCCTCCGGCGGCTACCCACCCCTCGGGCCCCGGGGTGTTCCTCGCCACCGCCGTCACCATGTAAAGCGAAACCTTTCGGCGGCGAATCCTTGCCGGCCTCCCGCCACCCGAGCCCCGGGACTATCTCCGTCGTAGGCGTAAAATGTTGATAAAGTCTTGTGGCGGTCATCGCTTCGCTTCTTTCTAGCCGCCGGGTCCCGAAGCTCTTGCTGCCGCCGCCGACCTAAAATTGAATTTCACCAACTTTCGTGCGGTCGTACAAAGCATTTAATGTGGGCATTAATGGCAGATAGGGTATATAATGCATGATCCGCCAGTTTCATTTTCACTTTGTGAATTAGAGTGAATTGATAAAGCCAGCATCTAGAGCCCACTGCAAATCGGAATCGTCACGATCGTCCAAGTCTGCCGCACTCCGTCGACCCTACCAGTGGATCCTACCAACTTCCCGCTTAGCGAATTGGAGGTAGGCCATCCGGTTTTCCCTCCCGTGTTTTTTTTTGTCATTTTGAAGAATTTAAATGAATGAAATAGTGGGTTAGAATGATTAAATAGGAAGAAAATCCAATTGTTCCTGCAACCCACGTTTTGAAAGTCTACCAAACCGTCGCAATATCCCTCGCCGCCGACTCGGGACTTTCCTCGGTCGTGGTTGTTTTTCACCCAGGGTGCTCGGGCCTCCCGGGCCCGATCTCCGCTTTCGCCACCGCCAATCGAGCTGACACTGAAAACATCACGGTGGCTGGCGCGTCGCGGCCTCCCGGGCTCCGGGTTCCGGGCTTCCTGTTGCCGTCTCGCTCTGCCAAAATCCTCGCTGCCCCGCTGCCTTCCGGGCCCAGCCGTCCGGAGTTCTGTCTCCGGAACTCCGTGACGATTCCGCCGTCATCCACAGCGAAACCCTGTCGGCGCCCTGCCCTTGGGCCTCGAGGAGGTCCTCGCCCTCGCCGATGGACGGTTCGAAAATCCTTCGTACAGCAAGTGCCTTGCGGCGGCCAAAACGTCACATCTGCCGCCTACCCTCCGGGTCCTGGGTTTCCCTTAGCCGTCTGAACGTGGCCTAAACTTTGCCTTGCCCCGGGACCCTCCAGGCCCGGCCGTCCGGAGTTCCGTCTCGAGAACTCCGTGACGGTTCCGCCGTCGTACATGGTGAAACCTTGCCAGTTGTCCGAACTTCGGGCCCCGGAGGTACCTTCGTCGCCGCCGTCGCCCGATCGCTGCCTGTAGCTCGCAACAGCCGTCGTTTCCCATCTCTCCGGTCGCCGGTTCCCGGTCCATCTTTCGCCACTACGGTTCAAATCATCACAGAATATCTCCCAGCAGCCGTTAGCCCGCGTCGTCCCGCCTCCCAGGTCCCGGGACGCCCTTCGCCGCCGTCGCCCGACCGCTGTCAGAGCCTCGCGGCGACCGTCATCGTGCGTCCTCCCGTGGGCCAGACTCCGGGGGTCTCCTCGCTGTCGCCGCTGATCAACATTGCAAAATCTTTCGATGGCGAACCTCCTTCGACTCCCCTCCTTCCGGACTCCGGTCTTCTCCTCGCCGCCACCATTCAAAATGGTCAAAAATCATGCGGCGGCCTTCAACTTGCGTCCTCCCGGCCATCGGGCCCTGCCACGCCAAGTGCCATCTGGTCTAATTGTCAAACCGAACTTCATTTCAGCCGTCTTCTGCCTCCCGGACTCCGGACTTCCACTGCCGGACTTCCTAGGCAGGACTTCCGTCTGCTGTTCACCGTCTCTAATGGCCGCCCCTTAACTGCCTTCCGTCCTGAAACCTCTGAAGTTCCTTAAATCAACCCAAACCGACTCAAATCCCGAATCTAACTTTGACCCATGTCCTAAATCATGCCGTTATCCATCATGGGCCTCTTAAAATACCAAAATTTGGCCAACGAGTGTCTCCGGGAACTTTCGGTTGTGTTTTCCCTCCCTGACAGCATTCCTGTCAGGGAAGTCTGGCCCTCTGGGCCCGGATTGTCCAAATGTTCTAAAATGAAATTGATATCATCTGAGGATAAAATTTATGATGTATTTGAATAATTATCTAGATGATATGCTCATAATGTGGACTAACATTAACGCTGTTGATGTTTTGTTGTGCTGACTTCGCCCTTTGGTTGCAGGATATATGGAATCAGCTGTAGGAACCTCAGGGGCCTCCGCCGAAAAGGATAAGGGAAAGAAATCCAAAAGAGCCGCTCGTGGAAAAGACGATAAAGATCAGATGAAGTTCTAATTCCAGGGTGAGCCACTCCAGTCGAAGGTCTCGACTGACTGGACAGAGATCTCAGACACCAATATCGGCCAGGTGGACATAGATGAGTTCACCCAGAGGGTCAAGGTCGACCCTAAAACAAAGAATGCTTGGTTGATACACCAAAGTGGAATTGCCAAAGCTGTCAGCTTCCCTTCGTCTCTGATAGCACCTGAATTAGTAATGGCTTGCCGAGAAGCCTACCAAGCAGACACCAGAACGATCATGGACAAGGAGGGGAACATCCTCGCCGACATGTCTCCAGAAGGAATCACTAAAACATTTCACATTCCTACATTCCCACATATGCAAGTCCCCACTTTGTAGCAGTGTCAGGCGGCATGGGATGCCAATCCATTGGGCTGCAAGAAGTCAATTAACTTTTACTGGCTTAAGGAGAAACGGGGCAGCGCTGCAAAGGTTCCCCAAGAGCTGTTCTGCAGTGATTTTCAAGAAGATTATCACGACTTGGTGACTATGCTAAGCAGGTTCATGGGCCTCCCAGCAGCCACCTACTTCCAAGAGTGGATGGCTTACTGAAGTACCCTAAATCTGCAATGTAAGACCAACTTCAAAAACTTATTAGAAGGGTTAGTCTAAACATACAAATCTACAAATACCTCCATGAAATAGAATATCTATGCTAAAGAAATGCTACAAGTAACAAAAACAACATCAAGAAGACATTTTAAAAGCAAGATAAACACTTATTCCATGTTGGATTGGTGTCACATGTGCTAGTGACCCTTTCCCAATCCTTGATTGATAAGCTAAGATGATGAAATGCTATGAAGATGGTGGAGTGATGATGAACAAGATCAAATCTCAAATGAAGAGAGTAACCTTGCATAAAATTGTGGAGAGATTGTGGAGGGTTTGATAAGAGATGAAACCTCTATTTTATAGATTTTCAAAATGCTAAGTCTTGAAAATGGACCAATGTGGGACTAAGATTAAGCCAATGAAAGAAGGACACTTGTCATCATGTGATTGGTGGATGGTTGTGCAAGATTTGGGAAGAGTGCCCATGAGAGGGAGAATTTGAATTCAAATTTGCAATAAATTTTGAGAGGGGGACAAGAAAGAAGAGCAATAAATGCCATGTTTGACTTGTCATGTTGAAAGAAAATGAGGTTTTAATAAATCAATAAAATTGATTTATTGTGCAAGTGGCTAGATCTAGTTAATGCAAGTGGGATGTGATTAGCATTAGATTAGGATTAGATGATGATTATGCTGATTAGATGATTTGACTTTCAAGACTTTGATAATTGATTTATTTAAATCAGAAAATGGTGGAATATGATTTAGGATTTGATTTAAATGAAGTCCTGATTTATTTAATTAAATGGATGATGCAAGATAAAGGTTGAATGATAATGTTTATTTGATAAATGAGCTTGAGATTATTTAATGAATGGATGAAAATGCACTTGATTAATTGATGAATGGTCCTAATGCGACATCTAATTTGACCGAATCCGATCGAATGCATAATGTAAATTTTGCATGTCTACACTTACTACATTGAACAGATCATCCAAGGAAATGAGGACGTGAAAACTAAGATCTCATTCGACTGGGGGAGTATCATCAGCAACTGCTTCCATGAGCAGTTTGTAAATTTCAAGAAAAGCTCCAAGTTCTACATGACCTCGTACCTGGTATACTCCTTGGTAGGTCAGAGACAATATAGCGGGCTGTTTATGGCATCAGATCAGGATCACAAATGAGGGCTCAAGCCTTTTGACCGATACCCTCAACTACAATACCGCCACTTCAAAAGGGAGTATTGTCGGGTCAATGACGTCTTCATTGGCCACATCATCAGATTGATAGCCGGGGACTTCAAGAGAAGGGTATCCCACAGCGCCAGGGCACTCCTGAAGGAGTATGCCTCCTTATATATCCAGTTTCCCAAGCTCACTTACATCTGTGCCCAGGGATTCACGGAACGGCCGAACAGGTTCCCAAGATACCCGAACGACCGGATCATTCTCCTAGAACTTTCCCGATAGCTCCAACATATTCAGACGGTCTTCGGCCAAAAGCACGTAGCAGGGATCCCCTATCCGATGACCCTCGGCCAGGGCATATATCGACTGCAAACATCTCAATGCGCCAGCAACTCAGAAAAAGAACTTAAAGAATACAATTTTGAATGGTAAACAGCTCGCCCGCGAATGGACCCACATGGCCATGTCAGGAAGGCGTTAGGACCGGCGTACACCCACAAGTACCATGTCAAATATTTATGGGCAGAGTGTAAAGATGACAAGGAGGTCCGCATGAGACACTACATGCGCATGACCGTGTAGTTTTTGAGGAGAGTGCAGTTGTTTCCGGTGCCAGACCAACTTGAGGAGGATGAGTCCATCCTTGTGCACCTGAGGTACCCTGTGGTTGTCGACCTGGCAATCCCCTCCATTAATTGGGATGAGCAAGAGGTCGAGGACCTGGATACTATCACGTAGATAATTATAGCTCGCACTAAGGAGTGGGTCGATGGGCAGGTCGCTCAACTGAAGCAACAGGGGGTGACTTTAACATATGAAGCACTCAAGAGGGATCCAAGGGCCACGGAGGACATTTCCGCCTCCCCATCAGCTGGTGAGACTTCCAAGTCTCCCCCCATCACTAGGTCCCAAAAAAGGAAGGAAGCAGAAACAGCACAGTCTACGGACCCTAAGGAACAAGCAACAGAGGACCGTGATCACAACAGAGGCACAGCTTCCCTTGCTCCTTCCTCCCCCGACGGGTGTGCTGCCCACCTCTCAGGCCGCAGTCGCATCATCTCCACAGGCAGTGGACATTTCTATCCACCTTGCCTCTTCGCCCCCGGCCGAGTCAATAATCAACATCGACTCCTCCTCTAGCATGACCACTTCCCCTTCCTCTGCTGCTGCCATGTCACCTATTACCTCCCTGCCTCTGGCAACAATAGCATCACCTATTCCCCTTTCCACTGTGCCCGAGGCTATTACACGACACCTGTAGAGTCTTCCCCCTGAGCTCTTGCAAATCCTAATGGACCCTGCACTCCAGGTGGCCCTTGCCCAAGCCCTCGTGACAGCTCAACCTTCGCAACCGCCAACAGGTCCGCTAGCCATGGAGGCCACAATGCAGATTTCCAAAGAGTTGGAGGAGCTGGAACAGGAGGCTTCGAAGCCTATCGAGGAAGAGGCCGATGATTACTATGAGCAACCAGAATATGAGCACAGAACCATCGACAAGGTGGCCTACGAGGAAGAAGAGATAGGCTCTTCCGAGGGCGGGGATGGAGAGGATGGCTCGGGTGCCAAGGAAATTATTCGGGTCTTCGATGAAGACGTGGAAGAAGAGTTGGCTTAGCAGCCAAGAGATGTTGGGGAGGAGGCAGAACAGTCGCCACGTGGTGAAGAGGGACGGCCACAAGAAGAGCAACCTAAAAAGGATATCACTGAGGCTGAGACCCACATTGTGAAGAGCCCCCAGGCCAAGTCTGTTAAAGAAAAGAAAGAAGAGGAGGCAACAAAAGAACAAGATCCCACCCAGATATTGACCACCAAGGCACCCGTTAAACACCTCGTGTTTTATCAAGACTCTGACGAGGAGGAGGATGCTGCCAAGGAAAAGGAAGAGCTTCAAAAAGAAAAGGAGGCAGAAGTCTTGCCTCTAACTGAAAAGGGTGAAGGTAGCCGTGATGCACCCAAGGACAAATCTACCATGCCTGACTGGTTGGAAAAGCAGCTTGAAAAGACTACTCCTATTCTGAGCGACCTGAGGTCGAGATTGGAAGCCATCTTGGCTCGATCCCTAACCGTAACAAAGAAGGAGAAGAAGCCTAAGGTCCATTCCAAGATAACCATGGACACTTCTGGCTCTCGGGCAGCACAAGTAGCAACGCCAACTGTTGACCAGGCCGGAGTTAGCTACAATATCTCTACAATTGACCTAGGGACGGCAACCAGGGAGCAGAAGGTCGAACATCTGGAGGAATCAGTGGCCACGGTAGTGCACTTGATCAAACAAGACAAGGTCACCAAGGACGAGCTTAAGGCACAGATTGCTGCCCTGACCGACTATATCCAGTAGTGGTCCTCAGTAGATGACTTGTCCACTACCTCTATAGCTGCACCGCAGCTACTCTCCAAGGAGCAGATAGATAAGCTAGAAAGGAGGAAGAACTTGGAGAGGACCACTGAGGATTGGTTCCAACAAGTCATAAAAATTGGAAACAAGGGGATCAGCTTGGCTGTGCAGATAGCCAACAAGTTCCTGGACCTGGTCCAATCCCTGGAGGGCACGAAGAAACTCTGCACCAACTTCCCTACGATCTACGACTCTGCCTTCCCAAAGGTTGAAGTCATCCTTGAAATGCCATAAAGCACGTGGGAAGAAAGGTTAGAGCTGAAAAAAGAGGATCACTGGTTGGTCGACGTGTGGCGTAGAGACCTCATCAACCGGAAGGAGAGGATGGATCAAATCCAAAACAAAGTGGATCCAGATATCGAATGGATTAAAGAAATTCGAGCGGAATGCACCCAGTATCTTGAGCTGATGACGGGCCATGATATTCCCAAAGTACAATTGGACGCCGAAAAGATCAGGCCATACTTTGAGGAAAAGATGAAGGACGGGACAGCCGGAGATATCACAATGGACTTCCTGAGTTTCACTGCCCGTGCCTTCGATCGATCAGAACTATTCAAAGACCAAGGCTCAAAGTATGACGAGGATTGGGAGTGGTTGGAAGAGAACGCCAAAGAATGGAGCTACTAGGTGTTGAGATGCGAGGTCCTCGAAGTAGACAAGCTCCAGGCTATCATCCTCAAGTACATAGAGCATGCAGCCTCCGAGGAGTGGGAAGATAGCCCATCCAAGAAACAAGACCTCCCAGAAGAGTAGCTACAGCCAAGAAAACAATAATTAGCTACAGGACGAAAAGCAATAGTGTCATCCACTAGATGACGAAATAGGGAAAGGACAAAGAATGTTTTAAAATTGTAAATCTATTTGGGGGTAGGTGAAACCTTATTTTGTAATGAATCTTGGCCACACAATTGTAATGAATCTTGGCCATTCATTTAACTTTTGGAAAACTATAAATAGAGCACTCCTCTCATTTGCAAAAGAGGGAGTTGAGTTGTTGTAAAGACATGCTGCAGAAATTTATAAGAAATAGCATTGATTTGGTGCATTTCCTTGTTTTCTCTCATGCCATTTGATTCACTTCTCCAATATTAGATGTTTAGCTTAGATCTCTTTGCTATTTAGTTAGCTGTTTATTGCATTTGGGTAAATCTTAGGAATGATGTTTGGTGCTTATGAAAATTCATGCACTGTTGATGATCCCTTAGTCCATATTTTTTATTGTTTGCTGAAGGTAGATAGCTGTGCAAAGTTAGTCTGGGCTTGATTAAAGCTGCCCAAACACTTATCTTTAGTTCATGCATGTATGTGGTGGATGAAGGATAAAAATCTGCAGCCCTTAGAAGATAGCACAATTTCCATGATACTGTGAAATCCCTGGTTAAGTGGGATATTGTTTTAAGGAATTGTCCATTGTAGAAACTCCATTATCACTGTTCGCAGCAAGCTTTAGGCTTAGGAACTTTTTCTTCCCCTTCGCTCTTTTTCACTTTCTTTAGAAACTGAACAATACCAAGGTTCATTACACATTATAAAGCCAAATCTAACAACCAGATGGAGTTTGAGACTACTATTTGAACTTACAGCCAACACATAACTGCTTTCATGCTAAAAACTCCTTTTCGAAGATCCAACTTCATGCTTTGTGCTCACACTTTGTATTTTTGTAAGGTCGCCTTGTGATTCCAGCAAATCACATCAAACTACTGAGGTATCTAAGCATCATCATGACCTGACATCCGAGAGACCTTGGAATAGTGTTATGCAATTCGATTGTGGGAAATTGTCTTTCAAGAGAGGTAGTGCGCCCATGCACTTCCTGTGTTGAGAAGTGCATAAAAACACCATCAACACTATTCACATCATCAATAAGTTTACGTAGGAGTTAGTTTCCTAGGTGGTATTCTAGAAACTAGTATTTAATGGGATCATATCTCAGTAATAGGCATATAGTTATCTAGGCATTTAATATTTTAGTCATGCATTTATAATTGTGCATTAGGAATTTAATGACTATAACCAAGGTGGTTATCCAACTACCCCTCTCCTTTCCTATATAAGGAATGCTCTTGAACATTTGTAAATCTAATCCAAGAGAATCCAATGGTGTAAGAGCAATCTTGCATCACCCAAAAATATTGTATTTTCATTTGTTTGTAGATTCCTTAGTTGTCTTGAGGTCCATGGAGACTCACAAATTTTTTGGGATAGTTGAAAGTTTGAAACAACCAAAAATAGTCACATACTATTTTTAGTAAGTCAAACTATTTAGGTCATATGGACACAAAAATTGACCCCCAAGGAGTGAAATTGGAAAATAATATTTTTGGTGAAAGAATCATCTAAAAATCCTTTACCATTTGGGAGATATTAAATTTTCATCTTAGATAATTTTTCCAATAAAATTTAAAACTAAAAATTATTGTCCTTCAAAGCCCCAAAATAGGGTGCAAAATCTCTGATATTTAAGATCCAGTGAAAGATAGTTGTAGAACTCTTCACAAGATTTCCAACGATATATTACAATTGAAAATATGATAGTCGGATCAAAAGTTATGGCCTTCTGAAGTTGCCCCACTAAAAAGTGAATTTTATTCAAATATCTTCCTAAGAAAAAAATCAAATGGTAGGACTTCTTGCACCAAAACAAAAGGGAAAGTTACATTTTCTATAACATTCTAAGGTGGTTATTGGGTAAAATAAAAAGGGTTAAGAGGGGTTGTTGAAGGTGGCTCCATTAGTTCAAATTGTGACTCTAAATAATAGATTTTCTTTCAGAATTGATTTTGTTGTAATAAATCAAGCCCATGAGGTTGTAGCATTGTAAGTTCTGAATCTGTAATTTCATTTTTTGAAAATAATTGAAAGCTGGTTACTTTTTTTGTCTCACATCTTCTTTATTGGTATCTATTGTTTTTGTATGGGTTTTGGGCGGTGTAGCCCTCACCACAATCATTTAAATCAATTCATCATAGATCATTATTTGGTCAAGTTCTCTTCTTTCTCATAGTGCACTACTTCTTTATTCATGTGGATGGTATTCTTCGTGGTTGATTCTTTGAAGTGTGGCCAACTTCATTTGGGTTATTGTTCATATTTCCAACATTGTAGAGCCTAAATTTGTAGAGGAAAAGGTTTCTTTATCTTTTCCTACTCATTGGCCAACCCCTTAAGAAAATTAATCATTTGAATTCGCTATTCTTTAGAATTTCATAAGATACTGGTTGGGAAAATTAAAAAACCAACACCTCCCAAGTCCCTAAACTTATTCTATATGCATGTGGTGAACTCTAGAGAGGTGCAACAATAGAATAGAGGAATTACTCCATGAAAAGACAAACAAATTCACCAAAATTTGAAAAATAAAACTAAAAATAGATCTATAACATACTTATCCAAGTAAATATTACTTATAATTTTGATTCAAAAATCCCTTAAGGAAAAAGTTTTGTGTCACAGAAAAATAATTAATTCAATCTTAAAATTTATAAAAACTAAAGTGTCAAGAAAGGGGTTTAAAATAACCATGATATATTTTAAGTATTTTTTTATAATGACATTTTAATTATAAATTAAAATAATATAGCTAAATAAAATTATAAATTGAATTTAAAACTTCATAGATTAAAATAGAATCACCTAAGGGACTTAAAGTTTTAAATTAAGTTAAAAGAAATGAATCAAAATCCACATATAAATCCATCTTTCACCAAAAAGTGCAAAAATTGGTGAAAAACAAACTAGATATGAAGCAATCACAAAAATATGCTCAAGTATTTACATAAACACCATAGATTCTCCCAAAAGATTGTAAAGGCTAGGTAAAATATTCTACACGTGAGATGAGGTCTCAATCTTCCATTTAGTACAAGCAAGATGATGAAGTAATATCCATCATTTTTACTCCACATACTTTCAATTGGTCATATACTTGTAAAAATTCTACACACTCAATTGCACACATTAGGTCCAATAATGAAAGTATACCAATAGTCTCATAAATAAATATAATAGTGTGCATATTATCTCAAAGTATGATCATCACAATTATAAAACATAACAAAAGATTATAGACAATTAATATGTAAAATTATAATGTATAAATGATATCAAATTCATAGAAATCACAAATTCATGTCAACTAATCATGCATGACTATCTACCATTTACACCAATACATCAATATAATTAAATATACATGATAAAGACAAAATATTGATTTATACATATTATAAATATAAACAACTCCAATTAAAAATATATAAAATATATATCATCAAAATAATCCATATTCTAAATAGGTAATACGCTAGCATTAAAAAGCAATTTGAACATGGCAGGAAATACACGAGGGTTGGTCTTTCATTCTTGGTCTTAAACTGGTGATTTAGGACCATATCCAGAATCCTATTATCAAAGGAGATTCTAATCATATTTTTAACTGCATGATATCCGTTTTGAAGCTATGACCCTTTTTGGCAACTTCTAAAAGTTTAGTCTCTCTTATCCCATGTTGGATGATAATTAGGTTACAGATTTGCTGGCCATCGGAGTTTAAAAGGAAGCTTCAATCCTTGTTTTGTTTACTCAGAATTTTTCCTGTGGACATTCAAATTTTCTTGCTTTTAGGCTTGATCATGTTCATTGACACAGTCCATTTGTCTTTTTCTTTCATGTTCTTTCCTTCCTACAATGATCAGAGTGCTAGAAACTTCTTGTTGTTTTTAGCTACGGTGGAGAGGCTGCACTTACATGAGCTAATCTCCTACATTCGTGAGCTTTTGGAAGTTGTGTGTGGATGGTGATCAGAAGAGATATATTCAGGAAGTCAAAGCAACTACAACTATTTCAATTAATGTCAAGCTTGGGGATATGAAAGATATTTGTGAAAACCTAAGATGTTTTGATATAAGAATTCTTGGTAAAACCATTAGAGGCCTTTCCAAGGAGGGAAATGTTCTAAGAATCTAGATCAATTTTGTCAGTTAAATTTAGTTAGAATTTTTTATTTTGTTAATGTCTATTTTAATTTGTGATTTTATTAATATCGTGTTAAAAAATTTATTAATAGATTAATTTGATAGTTTCAACTTATAATATCTATTTTACGCCGAAGGAGTTTCCTATGTGAGATTAATCGAGCTTCTTTTTTCTATCAACGGATCCTAACCACTCATTGCCAATTTACTTTCCACATCAGCGGATTTGACCGGTCTGCCACTGGGTTATCCAGTGACTGTCATAGCTTTCAAATCGCAGGCAGTGAACTCAATGTTATATGTCTGGGCGGAGAAGTGGTGATACGTGGTAACAAATATCAGATCGAGCATGTGATTTGTTTTACAGAAGTCCTTTCAAATTTTTCTCAAAGCAAAAAATTCCTTCGACCTTTTATTAGAGATAGTCGTGAACTGAGTGAGAAATTTCTGGTTTCGCATCAGACACCTTCAATTCAAGAGCCAATTAATAAAATTTAAGGGACTTTGGTATTCACTCTTTGGCAGCTTGGATTGCTTGCAAAGCTTTGTTACTTGCTTCAGACTCTTGCATCTATAATCCCATCAAGAAACAGTAAAAATAAGAAACCTCAAAATCGATTTGCAGCTCAATGAGATTCTGACGGTCTGTAAGGTTAGATTCTGTCAGCAGCCATTTTCAGTCCAAAAATAGGGCTTTTAGCAAAATGTTGTGAGAAAATTACAGGGCTTCGATTTAATTTAAGGGAAGCTTTATAGTTTAAATCCTGTGTGGGGGGTCTCCTTGAGGATTATGGAGCTTTAATTAATTCAGGGTTTTGGTAAGGGGGATTTTCTGAGTGTGCAGTTAGGGGAAAGAGGGATGATTTTGAGAGGGAGATATGCCAGCTAGGGTAACGGTGGCGCAATTCCGAACAGCCGGCCAGGGTAGTTTAATTTGGAGCAATATGGTGCGCAGAAAAGTGCTCATCAACAGTATTTACAAAGAAACACTCAGAGTCTGCAGTCTGTCCTCCGCTTCACTAAACCAGCTATTTATGGTTGGATAGCTTTATTACTCCTTCAATGCTGAGCTTCATTGTAATACCTGGTATAGGCTCCTTTTTTTTGTAAATGCTTACTCTGTATCTCTAGATACTTTGGTACATTAGTTATTACTATAATACATTTAGGGATGTTTACACCTTTTACCAAAAAAGACATTATAAAGGGGGAAAAAATCACTGTATAGCACTTCTTTTGCTTCTGCACTTTTAACAGATCCTCCAACGCAAAAGTTTGACCCAAATGGGCTAAAATATAGAGTTGGAGTAGTCACAGAAGAAAGGAAGCTTAATAGAAATGAACACATTATTAATCCTAGTTCAAATCTGACATAAAGATTATTACAAATAAACACATTATTAAATGTGGTAAAGATTGAAAGCACAAGATGATGTCTACAATCTACTTGAAAATCAAAGAAACTCAAAAAGCAGCAACTAAAATGGCATACATTCAAAACAGAAATGCTTAGAAAATGGTGTAAATTCACTATTGAGCACCATCAATGGTCAATAAAACTGATGCAGCAAGGGTCTGCACTTCACTCAATGGATGCTATTATCCAATATCAAGCCATCTATTCATTATGATATGCTACAATTATCATGTCAAACTCAAAGACATAAACTCCTTGAATGGTGACAATATTGTATGTATGACTAAAGACTTATGGGGTTTCACTTCAACAGTGTGTATAGCAAGAAAATAAAGTCTGTAAATATAAGAAAATATATTCTACGAGTTTCAGTCAAACAAGAATTGCACAACAGTTGCAACAAGTTTACCGTTGATGCTACAGGTTGATGATTTATTGATAATAGTAAACTACCAACAGAAAGTAAATCTAGCTAAGATTGCCAAAATCTTCAAACTAACAAAATTAAAGCATTGTTGTAGTTCACTTCAAGTGGATCCTTGCTTTACTCAAATACCCCTCTCTCCTTTTTCACAAAATACTCACTATAACAAATTCTCTTATAGCTCATCACACACGATTAACTGATATAGAAACCGTCTTCAAATTAAATACTCAAAAAATCTACTACAAACTTACAAGAAAATCGCTCTTTAGATATGTGAATCTTCATAAGAAACACCATACACAAAAAGATTGTTCAGGGATTAAACTCGGCAGGCTGAAAATCTAGCTAAGAATGCTAAAATCTTCAAACTATCAAAATAAAAGCATTGTTGCAAGCTGAAACAACATAATCAAGTACAAAGTCATGAGACAATTTCCCAATAACACAGTTGCTATATAATAATAAAAGTAGAAAATTTATAAGATTTTCAAATTGGTGGAGACTAGTTACCAACTTCCAAGCCATTTCCTGCAAGACAGTATAAGTTGCTTAAAATTACCATGGACATAATGGTACACATCATATGGGGAGACACTAAATAGTATGCAAGCATGAACTGATCAAATCAACTGTATTTTGCACAGAACGATGGAAAAGTAGGGCTCTCAACACCATGTCAAAACTAAGTATACATCAAACTTTTATGCTCTTTTAACATATGAAAATGAAAGAAAAAGTTATGACTGAAAATTCCATGGAATTTATCTAGAGAAAATTTGTAAACTCCAAAAAGATAAGAACTTCATACCATCAACATCAAAGAAAATTTTTTGCTTTATTTTCCCTTCTTGAGTTTTCTCGAAAGTTGAAATCCCCCTTTCCAATGTATATTATCTTTACCTTGTTAAAAAATGGCCATTTGCATCAATACGTTCCACAAGTAGTAAACCACTACAACCCTTTACCTTCTTGACAAATGCATCATAATCAGAAACAGAGAATGATAAGTGGTGCCCCGATGGAAGCTGTTGTGGCTCTAATTTCCTGCTCATCAAAACCCAAAACTACAAACCATTAGTCTAACTCTATAAACACATATATTTTGGTTCTATATAGAGGAAGGAACAAGGTTTTGTTTAATCTGAAACTTTATAAGGGGGTCAAAACCTATAGTCACTGGAATTTGAACAATATGTAAGACAAAATGGAAAACAACACTCTACATTGAAATCATATATATTTCGCTTCTTCATAATAAAAATTAGAAAAGCTAGAGAACTGGCATCAGAGATAAGCTAGAGAAGCTCCAAGCCCTGACCAAAATAGAAAATCAATCACAGTATTATGTAGTTAGTGCTCCTCAAGAAATAGCAATTTATTGGTTGCCATAGAACAAACCAACATTGATAACTCTCCTTGCTTTTATGTTTTGAAAGATCTCCATACCCTGTTCTAAAGCTATCATTTTTGCTGATCTAGGGAGAATGCTGTCAAAGGAATCATTCTAGGATCATTGGTCGAACGAAAACTACAAGACTCATGAATATAGTTTTAGTTCATTCACATTGAAATTCTTACTACATTTTGCTTTTAACCACAGATTTCAATTTTACATAATATTAAAGCAAGCTGCATGGTTTACTATAATATTAGTGCTAATTTGTATCATTCAGCTGTTACTATTCCTCTTCTATATTCTGCATTCCCTGCTCTGGAAAGACTCCATCAAAAAAGATGTTTGTACAGATTTTTTATATTGAGACACAAATTTGTATATAAAATTATTGCAGGCTTGGTACAAAACCTCTATGCAATTATAATGCTCAACAATTTGTTTGATTCTCATTTTTTTTTAGCACCTTTCTTCTTGTTTTCCATTTAGGTACTGCAAAATCTGTTACATATGCATGTATTGTTTTCGATCATCAATGATTGTAAATTATTTATTGTTTTTCATTATCCTTACACTATATCGAATGCATTCAGGCTCCATTTCAACTGAATTTTTATTGTAAACAACCGAAATACAATGTTTGTACAATGGCATCATTTCGCTAGCATAAAACTTCTTTCCCCTCTGGTAACGAGTTTTCCAACCACTTTACCTTTTTCAAGAACAAACAGTTGCAACAATCCCAAATTTCATGTTTTATAACATGTAATCTCTTTCGAGATAAATAAGTAAATATTTATGTTTCACCTCTCACTGTCTAAGAACTTGTAATTTATGTCTCTATTTTAATATCATCATGCCCCATTTACTTTTCATCTAAGTGCATGTAATTTATGTCTCTATTTTAATATCATCATGCCCCATTTACTTTTCATCTAAGTGCAGGAAGTTCTACTATGAAATTTAAATACTGTGCCATATTTGATAAGCCAATCAGCAATTTCTTTGGGGTTATATTTCTCTACTGATTGACCTCATCCACACCACAATTGAAAGAAAGAAAATCTTTCCAATTAACCTTCCACAATTCTTTGGCGTACCCATTGCACACCAAGGTGTAATTGCTGGTTATTTTACTTGTTAAAATATGCTTTGACCAACATATTACAAAAAATTATATATTAGAATTTTAATCAATATATTTTTAATTTTATCAAAACATTATATAAAATATGTATAAAAAATCTACTGTATGTATGAAATTGAGAGAGAAAAATTGATAATAAAAGATTACAGATTTATATTTCATTATAACAATGTTCAATCAAATAATAATAAAACCTATAAGTAAATTAAATAAAAAATATTTTACAAAATTAACAATTAAATAAACAATGATTATATTAAAAATAATTTGTATAGGTAAATAATCTGTATAGGCTATACCTATAATGAATGTAAATATATCTATCACATAATTATTAAAAAGTAAAAAAAAACAAAAAACAAAAATCAAAACTAGAATTTCTTTAAGCTTAATTTAAGTTACTATTTATATATCATTCTTACTATAGATCGAACAAAACTAGATAAAATACAGTCTTTTCAAATACCTTGAGCTTAGATTAAGAAAGAAAAGGAATGATTGCCAAACAAGCAGCCACTGAGAAAAATTGTTTCGCTACTTTGAACATCCCAATGCTTTTTCTCTGCAATAAAAGATTCCACCATTTAAATGTTTCACATTCATGTTGGATAAACATGAGAAATAAATTCTATTTTATTAATCTAAAACAACGACCATATTTGCAGCTGCTGTTTTATACATTGTCTAAGTGTGAACTATTGCAGGAGTTCAAATAATTGGTGAAAGGCCTCCACAACTCTTCTTCCCTCGCCTATCACTAATATTGCACTCTTGCCTTGAAAGTTTCCATCAGTGTTACGTCTGTCATGGAAGAAACTTTTGGCTTCGCTCTTCCAAAAATAGTTGTTTTTAAGGTACATATATATATGTACCACTTGTTGAATATAATTGCAGGAAGAAAGTGAAAAATAAAATGCAGAAATAAAGATTAAATCAATCACAAAATAATAACACCAGATTTATCGTGGTTCACCATCAATTTGATGGCTACGTCCACACTCAGGGATTATCTCTTATTAATCTCAAGTTCTAAATCAATTACATTCAGCCAGCAGCTTCAAAATATAAAACAGCCTTCTACGAATTAATTGGAAAGATCCATTCGAAAAGACAACTTCTAAATTGGCCACACACGCCAATAGAAGTAATTACAAAAAGGAGAAAGTATTTCGAAAAAGAAAGTAACTTGCTAATTTGGGCTTCAGTTAACCCAACAATCTCCCACTTGAAGACCAAATTGCTGCTCAGAGATATCCCACCGCTGCAGAGTTAAAGTCAGAGCTGCACAAGTCTGAGAGAAGCTCTACAAAATTCAAACTTCTCCCTCGGAACTACTTTCGTTAACATGTCAGCTGGATTGAGCTTTGTGTCAATTTTCTGTACCTGCAGCTTCCCCTCTTCGATACAATGGCGAATGAAATGATATCGTAGTTCTATATGCTTCATCCGATTATGAAAAGCTGAATTCTTTGACAAGTGAATAGCACTATTGTTGTCACAAAAAAGAGTAAAGACAAATTGCTGAAACCCCAAATCACCTATCAAACGCTGCAACCAAATCATTTCTTTTGCCCCTTCTGAAAGAGCAATATATTCGGCCTCTGTAGAAGAAAGTGCAACCACCTGTTGCAAATTTGAAACCCAACTGATCGCTGCCCCAGCAAAAGTGAAAGTATAACCGGTTGTAGATCGTCTTTTGTCCAGATCTCCAGCCATATCTGAATCAACATAACCTCGTAGAAGAATGTCCTTACCACCGAAACATAAACGCAATCAGAAGTACCTTTCAAATATCTGAATATCCACTGTACTGCCTGCCAATGTTGTTTACCTGGATTACTCATAAATCTGCTCACTACTGCTAGTGCCTGAGCAATATCGGGACGAGTACAAGTCATGGCATACATTAAACTGCCAACTGCTGATGAATATGGAACCCGTTTCATGTATTCTTTTTCTTCATCTGTTTTAGGACACATAGCTGAGGATAACTTAAAATGATCAGCCAAAGGAGTACTCATAGATTTGGCATTCTTCATATTGAATCGATCTAAAATTTTATGAATATATTTTTCTTGAGATAATCTAAGTTCTCTCTTTTTCCTGTCTCTGATTATATTCATGCCAAGAATCTTCTTTGCTGCCCCTAAATCCTTCATGGAAAATCGCTGAGATAAATGTTGTTTTAACTCACGAACTATCCTCACACTATTGCCAGCAACCAACATATCATCAACATAAAGTAACAAAATGACAAACTCACCATTTGGAAGTTTTTTGTAATAAACACATGGATCCGAATCACAACTAATGAAATGTTGCTGAGTCATGAAGCTGTCAAATTTTAAATACCACTGCCTTGGGGCTTGCTTGAGCCCATACAAACTCTGCTTCAATCTGCAATAGAGATGCTCTTGACCTAGTTTTGCAAAACCTTCAGGCTGCTCCATGTACAATTCCTCTTCAACATCACCATGAAGAAATGCAGCTTTAACATCTAATTGCTCAAGTTCGAGATCCCAAATGGCTGCCAACCCTAACACTGCATGAATAGTGGTCATTCGCACAATTAGTGAAAAATTTTCATTGAAATCAATGCCTTTTTCCTGAGCAAAACCTTTGACAACCAATCTGGCCCTGTAACGTTGATGACCTCCCTCTTCCTCTTTCACCCAATACACCCATTTATTTTTCAAAGGTTTCCGATTTGGCGGAAGACAAACCAAATCCCAAGTGTCATTAGCATGAAGAGACTCTAATTCTTCATTCATTGCCTCCATCCATTTTACAGAATTTACATCTTTGCAGGCTTGTTTAAATGTTGTCGGCTCTGCCTCACCACAAAGCAACAATTCATAATCATGATTATCAGCAAAAAATAATTCAAAATCAGCATATTTTTGTGGTAACTTCCGCTTCCGGATTGATCTCCTTAAATGAGAATCACTGTCAGACTGCAAATTTCCTCTTTGCTCTATATTTTCCTGATTATTGAGGAAATGAACACCACTGCCCTGTATTCCAATACTCCCCTGTGCTTGCACATTTTTATCAAATGTCTGCCCCTGTATTCCTCTAATGCTCTATTTTCCAAAAACTCCCACTTGAGACAGTGAATTGGAAATTGGAGGCAACGTATTTGGTAGAGAAAGTTGCGTTGGGAATAAAAGCATCGAACTTCCTTGTGAGGATGTCGAAGTATGCAAGGGAGGCTGCGTACAGCTTGTGAAAGGCTGTGAATTGCTTACCAAAGGCAGCGAATATGTAAAGGTGGGCGCACTGATAGGTGAAGGCAGAGATTGAAGGTTCGCAGGCTTCGCATTAAAAATTATAGGCTGTGAATTGGACATTGAAGGCAGCAAATTACTTAAAGCTGACTATCCAAGCATCAAATTAAAAATAGGAGGCAGCGTAGGATTTAGAGGAGGCTGAGAATTGTCATGTGAGGGCAGCACCTCATTTACAAGAGGCTGCGGCATAGTTGGTAGGGGCAGGGTATGATATAAATGATGCGCAGGAACTGTTAAAGGCTGCTGTGTAAAAATTGGAGGCTGCGAATTAGCTAATGTAGGCAGCGAATTCATTTGTGGAGTGTGCGCCTCACTTACAAGAGGTTGAGTTTGCAGTAAGGAAGAATGTGTGGCATGATTTAAAGGGTGTGTTTGATTTATATGAGGCTGTGTTAAGCTTTGAGTAGGCAGCAAAATAGCATTGGTTGTCTGTGATGAGGGCAACGTATTTACCAGAGACTATGAATTAGATAAAGGAGGCATAGGGACAGAGGTGCTAGAAATGATTAAAGGTTGGGAGAATCTAACAGAGGTTTGCTTGACTCGTCCATTATCAAATAAATCGACATCAAAAAATTTATCTGAAGATTTGTCCAGAGGCTGCAAACCTGAGAATTTTTTCTCATTGAAAACAACATCCCGACTGTGCACAATTTTTCTTGCAACGGGATCCCACAGCCGAAAACCAAACTGATCTTCTCCATAGCCCAGAAAAATGCACCTTTTTGATTTGAAATCAAGCTTCGTTCGTTATTCTTTCAGAATGTACACGAACGCATCACAGCCAAACACTCGCAAATGCTGATATGAGATTCTCTTTCCGAGCCATCTCTCCTCAGGAATGTCAAAATCCAAACGAGATGACGGGGCATGGTTGATCAAATAAACTACAGTGTTGCACGCCTCTGCCCAAAATTGTTTTCCCAACCCGGCATTGGAGAGCATACAACGAGCTCTCTCTAAAATTGTCCGATTCAACCGCTCAGCTGCTCCATTTTCCTGAGGGGTGAATGGGACCACCTTTATTCTACGAATGCCATTTTCTGCACAGAAATTATCAAACTCTGAGGAACAATACTCTCCTCCATTGTCAGTTTGTAGACATCTAATCTTATGCCCTATTTGATTTTCAACAAGAGCCTTGAAAATTTTAAACTTTGAAAAGACTTCTGATTTTTTATTCAACATGTAGATCCAAACTTTTCTAGTGCAATCATCCAAGAAAGTGACAAAATAATTTGCACCACCAAATGAAGTTACCTCAATAGGACCAAACACGTCTGAATGCACAAGTGCCAAAGGAGTTGATTTCTGATCATGGCCTGTCCTCAAGAAGCTGGCCCGACTTTGTTTGTCGTAAAGACAATGTTCACAAAACTGCAAATCCATCGATTACAAGCCAGGAAGCTGATCTCGTTGAAGCATTACTTCAAGCCCTTTCTTGCTCATGTGACCGAGCCTCTTGTGCCAAATTTCTGAATTGCTGTCCATGACTGTCATGGCAGCTCCCACTTCACTATGACATTTTAAAATATATAGATTACCCAACTTCTTGCCTCTAGCAATCACTAAAACCCCTTTTATTACTTGCCAATTTTCTAAAGAAAACTTAACATCACATCCAGAAGTAATTAATTGACTCACAGAAATTAAATTTCTCTTCAATAAAGGAACATATCTAACATCCTTTAAAATCCATTTACTGCCATTCTTTAAATTTAAAATTATATCACCCTTACCAACAATTTCACACTCTTTATTGTCACCAAGAAAAACCTTACCGAAAACACCTTCTTGGAAATTTGTAAAAGCTTGCCTGCATGAAGTAGCATGGAAAGAAGCTCCGGAATCAAGTACCCAAGAGTCTGTAGTCATGTCACCGGCAGCCAAAATTAAAACTCCATCATCTTTTCCGACTGCAACGTTTGCTTCATTGTTACTGACTTTGTCCTGTGCCTTCTTATAATTCCAGCAGTTTTTCTTTGTGTGGCCTGGCTTGCCACAAAACCAACAGGCACCCGTTCTACCTCTTGACTGCGATCTAGATTTTGATCTCCTCCGATTATTATATTTGCCTCTTTCTTTGCTTCTACCTCTATTCCCAATACTTACAACCGTTAATGCCTCACCAGATGAGGGTTCCTGATTTTTTCTTCGCATATCTTCACTCAATAAAGTGGCTGCAACATCATCGAATTTCAGCTTGCTTTTGGCAGCCACCGAAGTGCTCACTGCCATCACAACACCTTCCCAACTATTTGATAAAGAACACAGTAATAAAATAGCCTTGATCTCATCATCCAAATGAATGCCTACAGAAATCAGCTGGGTAACAGATGTATTAAATTCATTCAAATGATTGGACATAACCCCTCCTTCTCGCATTTTTAAATTATACAATTTCTTCATAATAAATACCTTGTTGGAAGCAGATGCCATTTCATACATTGAAGACAGTTTATCTCACAACTCCTGTGTTGTCTTCTCTGCTGAGACATTAAATAAAACATTGCTGGAGAGCGACAGAAAGATTGTAGCTCTTGCTTTTTGGTCCAGCTTATCCCATTCTTCATCCAATAGAGATCCTTTCCCTTTGGCTTTGCCAACCAAACCATTCGACAGATCTTGCTTGATGAGAAGAGATTCCATCTACACTTTCCAAAGGCTGAAATTTTGTCCTGCAAATCTTTCGATTTTCCACTTGTCTGCATCTTCCATGGCTGCAGAAGTTCTTCACAATTTCCTACACCAAATTTCTCCAACCTGCTCTAATACCAATTGTTGAATATAATTGCAGAAAGAAAGTGAAAAATAAAATGCAGAAATAAAGATTAAATCAATCACAAAATAATAACACCAGATTTATCGTGGTTCACCATCAATTTGATGGCTACGTCCACACTCAGGGATTATCTCTTATTAATCTCAAGTTCTGAATCAATTACATTCAGCCAGCAGCTTCAAAATATAAAACAGCCTTCTACGAATTAATTGGAAAGATCCATTCGAAAAGACAACTTCTAAATTGGCCACACACGCCAATAGAAATAATTACAAAAAGGAGAAAGTATTTTGAAAAAGAAAGTAACTTGCTAATTTGGGCTTCAGTTAACCCAACACCACTTTCCTCTCCTCATTCTCCTCTTTTTCCTCCACATAACACAAACAAGCGGCTGAATTGGACGAATGTGCAAACTTGAATACATCGGATGGCTCCTCCAACTCCATGACCGTAAGATCAGGAAACTCCAAAGAGTTTACTATCGGCTTCACGAAAAGAATCACGCTGCCTTGTAACCTCATTACCCTTGGGCATTCCTACAAATCGTATTGTTTGCAAAACATTCAGTCAGAAACATGAACATTTACATAATACCGAAAACTCTGAGCTTATAAAAGTTTTTAACATATTCACCTTCATTGACTGAATACAAGATTTCAGAGCAGATATTGTGTCACATTCAAGGACTAGTGTTTCCAATCGTTCCACTTTCTCCAAACTCTGTATACCTGGCACCTTCCAGCAAGTCTTGGCGCTCAACGTCGTCAATGACTTGGAGTGTTCCAAACCTTCTATTTTCTCGACTTTGGGGCAATTCCATATTTCAAGTTCCTTCAGCGAAGCCAAATCAGCAAAGCTTGAAAGTTCTATCTGCGGACAGTCACATATTGTCAGTTTCTCAAGGTTTATAAGAGAACTGATATACCTGATGTTCTTCAGCACTTTGCAATCGTTTATTGATAGTATTTTGAGCGACAGTGGCAGTGTCTCTATCTCCATTAATTGGAGATTCCTCCAAACCATGAAATTTCTAAGGTTGGGACAGCAATCATTTGATATTGATATCCTGGAGAATTGTTTGCAGTCTTCAATGTCTTCTTGCGAAGAAGAAGCCTTGGCATCCAAATCCATTTCTCTTTCAGAAGATACAATTTCTATAATCTTGAAAGAGAATAGGTTCACAAGTGAAGTTCGCAAGCTTATCCACGTCAGAGTCTCAATTGTTAGCGATTGAAACTTGCCCAATTCGCCAATGTTATTCGGTACACCTCTTAACTTGATACAACCTTGTAGATCTAACTTGGTCAAGGACACCTGATTTGTGATTTGATGAGGCAAATGTTCCAGGTCCTCGCAATAGGTGAGGTTCAAAACCTTGAGCTTTCTGATGTTTTCCAGCATATCTAATCTCAACTTAAGCCTTGAACAACCTGATAAATTTAGATCCTGCAGGTGTATCAGCTTTTTAAAAGAATCTGGCAACGTTCTCAACTTGATGCAAGACTTCATATTTACAAACTGCAAGCTTATTAAGTTGCCAAAATCACCAGGCACTGAAGTTAGCATTTTACAACCTGATAAATTTAGAGATACCAAGTTTGTGAGGAGCTTGAAAGAATCTGGCAACGTGTTCACCTGGATGCAAGACTGGAGATTTATATTCTGTAAGCTTATTAGATTGCCAAAATTAACAGGTAGCGAAGATAGCAATTCACAACCTGATAGATTTAGATCTTTGAGATGTATCAGCTGATCGAAAGAATTTGGCAACATGGTCAACTGGATACAACACCTTAGATTTATACTCCGCAAGTTTGTTAAATTCTCAAAACAAATGGGCAGTGAAGAGAGCATTTTACACCATGAAAAATTTAAACATTCCAGGTATATTAATTGCTGAAAAGAATCTGGCACTGTACTCAACTGGATGCAAGACTTCAAATTCATCCTCCGCAAGCTTATTAAATTCTCAAAACCAGCAGGTAGTGAAGATAGCATTTTACAATTTGATAAATTTAGGTCTTCTAATTGTGTCAGCTGGTTGAAAGATTCTGGCAACATCGACAACTGCCCACAATACCCAAGATCTATATTCCGCAAGCTTATTAGATTACCAAAATCAGCAGGCAGTGACAATAACATTTTACAATCTGACAAATCTAGATCTTCCAGGTGTATCAGCTTCTTAAAAGAATCTGGCAACATTCTCAAATGGATACAAGACTTCAGATTTAGATTCCGCAAGCCTCTTAAGTTGCCAAAACCAGCAGGTAGTGATGATAGCATTATACAACCTGATAAATTTAGAGATACCATGAGGAGTATAAGCTGTTTGATAGAATTTGACAACGTGCTGAATTGATGCAAAACTCTAGATTTATATTTGATAAGCTTATTAAATTGCAAATACCAACAGGGAAGTGAAGATATAGTTTTACAACCTGATAAATTTAGATCTTCCAGGTTTGTCAACTGATCAAAGGAATCCGGCAACATGCTTAACTGGATGCAATACTTCAGATTTATACTCCGCAAGCTTGTTAAATTGCCAAAACTAGCAGGTAGTGAAGACATTTTACAATTAAATAAGTTTAGATCTTTCAGGTGTATCAGTTGCTCGAAAGAACTTGGCAGCATCCTCAACTGCCTGCAATGTCCCAGATTTATGTTCTTCAAGCTTACTAAATTGCCAAAACCGTTAGGTAGTGAAACTAACATATCACAATGTGATAAATTTTGATCTTCAAGGTATATCAGCTGTTCAAAAGAATCTGGCAATGCTCTCAACTGTGTGCAAAAACCTAAATTTATACTCCGCAAGCCTATTAAATTGCCAAAACCATCAGGTAGTGACGATAGCATTTTACAACCTGATAAATTTAGAGATCCCAGGTGAATCAGCTCCTTAAAAGAGTCTGGCAGTGTGCTCAACTGGATGCAAGACTCCATATTTAAATTCTGCAAGCTTCTTAAATTGCCAAAACCAACTGGTAGGGAAGACAGTATTTTACGGAAACGGCTATCCAGCCCCTAAAATGCACCTATGGTATGAATGATGCCTCATCCCATAACATCAGTTTAACTGCTGTTGAATGACACCGTCTGCCTTCGCTGTTTCTACTTTTAACTCACAGCAATTTGCTCTGTCTTTTTTGTTGTTTCTGATATATCGAACATTATTTTGGCGCGAAGTATATCTTTTTTAAACGGGATACTCAGGGTTTCCTACTGAGCGTATTCAAATGCCTGAGACAAAATAACATTTATTGCTTTCTAAATGCTATCTGTATCTATATCTTCTCCGTATAGTTTAAAGAAAAAAAACAGATGTAAACAATTGGAATCACTTTTTCCAAACGATGAGAATACAATATTTAAGCATAGCCCGAGTCATCATCATCGTCTTAAGTAAATATTTCTGTCTTAACGAGCTGAATGATGAAAGCTTCTTGGTAAGCTAACAAATAGTCAAACAAGTTCGTTATATGTAGTCTGTCATGGCGGAAATAGACAAAAAGAGGTTGCTTGTAATCAAATTAGTTCTATATTAGCTTTTTTCTGTCCTCTTCTCACATTGAGATTGCTTGTAAACAAAGTAATTTAATGTCCAATTTCTGCTGTCTAGTCGCCATCACATTGCTATTAATGGAGCAATTTCTGTCAATTTTTAATTACGGTTGGTCTGTTTTCTCTTTCTTATAACTGCATCTCTGTAAAATTTAAACATATATAATTATCAGAAAATGATTGTTAAGGCAATGAATCCATCAAATGAAGATGACAAGATGCCGGTCTAAAATTTGGATGACATATATTCTCTTTTTTTAAAAACATAAGGTGAAGTGAAGTGTGCACATAAAAAATAAAAAATTGAAAAATCTTCAATCATTGTGGTTTTATGGTTTTTTCAATATATTTTGGCAAATGCATATAAAGCATTGCATTAGAGTATAATTTCTCAAAATTGTATTCAGACATAAATTATTTTATGAGAATTAACTCCCAAATAATTATTAAACTTAACATTAAATGCTTTTATTAGCATATGTAAACATTTCTTATTCAACATCTTTTACATCCAATACTAATCTATACTCTCACTTTAAAATTCATTTTTTCTTGGTCGTCCATTTTTTAATTAGATTGTGCTTATGTGTACTCTCACTACCAAATCAATGGATAATATTTTTTAATTATTTCAACAATTATATCATAGTATGGATGAAAACATATCTAAGCCTAATTAAATAGATAAAATGACATTTAATTAAACATAAACATTAGTGGTTGATCAATGAAAAGAGAATTGAGAAGGTTAGAAATGCTTCTACAATGCTTAACTTTATTTGGTGCTAAAAGCTTGTGTCTGCAAGAAATGTTTTGTTGTAATAGATGTGCGCCAATGACTTAATCTTCTAATATTGGATTTCTAATGGAGTTAATGTTACAAACCTACTTTTGAACTTTGTTTTTGTGTCTGAATGAGAATGCACAAACAATTAAATCTTGATTTGTGCAATTTTATCTCATTGGTCATGATTTTGTCCTCTTTAGATGGAGACTGTTGTAGCTTGCACATGATAAAGATATTGACTCAAGTAACATACTAGTAAAGATGTTTTGGTACATTATTTAAGTGGTTTGCAGGTCTTTTATATTAGGTAGGATGTGTTGTACATCTTGTAATCTCATGTAAATCTAATTCCAAGTAAATTGGATCTTCAAGGAAAGGTACATATTTTTTGGGAGGAATCTCAAAATTCTTTCTATGACACATCTCGTTACTTAGACTAGTGGGTTATGTTAATTGTAAGAGAGCATTGATATTGATAGTTACAAGTAGAATAAGTTGAATATCTTTGAATGGATAAATATAGTCATGTGTACGATTGTTTAGAGAATAAATATTGCTCCAAAATAGAACTCTTGTTTTGATTAGTTGTTCTCCTTGATTGTAAGGGTAAATATCCTCTATTATAGTTATGTTCTGAGTTTAGGAGTTGTATTTATGAGGTGGGGAAGATGATTCCATTGGGTCAATTTGAAATTGACCCATGGATTGGAACTTGTCAAAATAAAAATAAGATCTAAGATTGGGTTGATTATGTTAATTGTTGAATTTTGATGTTCATATGTTAGGAGAAAGGAACTATATTTGTGTGTAGATAGATATATCAATTTAAAAGTAGTACACATAGAATCCAATACGTATGTTCATAGACAAGTAGTTCTCATAATAACATGATATAATGTCTTCATACATTCAAATCATACATACATATTTCTCATTCTTTCTCACATATTCATCATTTGTTCTTATATATTTTATTTACTCTCTCTATATCATCTTTGTTATATATTCTCTATCTCATACCATATAATGCTCCCACTCTAACTATGTGGAACATGTAAGTCTATATGTATCTTTTTCTAGGGCAAGGACATGCCCCTATCATGTATCTCATACTTATTGATCCATCAAGAGGTGACACAACTTTTTTTTGTAATAAAATTTATGTCTATTTATATCTTTCTATCTATTGGGTCTTTTTGTGCCTCACACAATATATCCCATTTTTCTTTTGAAAAAATGAGGACCCCCTCTTTTTTCACTTATGCTTAGTTTTAGGTTTTTTCTCCTATGTCAATGTTTCTCAACTCTCCAATCATTCTAGAAAATATTCTTGATTCTAATTGCTTAAGGTCACTAATCCTATTAGGTTTGATTATATGTCTTAGTAGAGTGACCATTATTATCTTACTATCTCTTGAAATATTCTCAAAACATCTCATCAGAAGGATAGAATGAAATTGTAGGTTTTACACCCATCACTATACATAATTTTGCTTTTCCTAAAGGTCCTAATGTCCATATTTTCCTTGAAAACCATGAAAAGATAAATTATATATATATATATAGTCAAAATATAAACTTGGACTAGATCAAACTTACACAATATCTTAATACCTTATCATCCAAATATTTCACACAAATAAGAAAATTATAAAAAGCATTGAAAAGGGAAATTCCAAAACTATGACTCCTAACTAGACCAAGTCTAAGTCACACCTTCACATCCCATCATCAAAATATTTCCCATAAAGTATGTAATGAGAAAGGTAACGTGTCTTTCACGATAGTCATGTGGAAAAGGATGTGGGAGGTGTAAATTTTGAACAACCAATTGTCATATCTATATATGGTTCCCAATTCTATAAAAGTTACAAAAGAATTTGAAAATGCTTACCACCCAAGTATTATTGATGCTTTTACCGATAAGGGTGTGGTTCAGTGGTCAAGTCGCTTGGTTATATTGACAACCACCAGGGTTCAAACCCTCGCTGGGCCAAAGAGCTTGCAAGCCTTGTGCCTTCCAATGTGCTCGCAGTTTTGGTAGTTTCTTATGGTTTCTTGTACCCGGTTCATAGCTCTAGTCAAAAGAGTTTACCCCTAATATTATGGGTGTGTTACACCTTTAAAAAAAAATATTATTTATGCTTATGTATTTCCTTGTAGATTTAATTATCATACACATTATCATCAATCTAGGGGTATAAACAAAATTTAACTTCTCAATTTAAAACTTTAAGATCATTAAAAAATAAATTATGAGCTCTTTGTAATATCAACAATCAATGAAGAGAAGAACGAGTAAATTCATTAGCCATTTTTCAAAGAAGAAGCATTATGATGCAAAACAAGCTAGTGAAGTCGCTCCAAGCTAGTAAAGTAGAGAGCAACTGAAGAAATATTTTCCAAAAGAGTTTCACATAATTTTTTATTATCTTAATCTCAAAATATCAAGAAATTGAACTAGAAAGAATTGAAAAGGGTTAAAATTTTAATCATTACATGAAATTTAGTTGTGAGAGAAATGTTGTAGTAAGTTCCATCTACTATTACATTTTATCTTAATCCATTTATATTATAGGAAGATAAAATTGTGGAAGAAGCACTAATAGAAAAGGTAAGAGAAGAGCTATTACTAGAAAATAAATTAGAACAAGAACAAACACCATCATCTTTTTAGTATATTAATTTATAAAATTATATAAGTGTAAATTATGGCTTCAACTTATCATTAACTAAAGAAATCAAAAATTATTTTTTATTAAATTATGGTTTTAGGTTTTAATTATCATCAAGAAATTGAGCTAGAAAGAATTGAAAAGGGTTAAAATTTTAATCATTACATGAAATTTAGTTGTGAGAGAAATGTTGTAGTAAGTTCCATCTACTATTGCATTTGATCTTAATCCATTTATATTATAGGAAGATAAAATTGTGGAAGAAGCACCAATAGAAAAGGTAAGAGAAGAGCTATTACTAGAAAATAAATTAGAACAAGAACACACACCATCATCTTTTTAGTCTATTAATTTTTAAAATCTAGGAAAAGTGTTGTAGGCACAAAAAATAGTTGACTATTCATATTAAATACATGTACATGTATAAATGCAAATATTTAAAGAAAAATTTCATAAAATAGATACCCCAAAACCAAAGAAAAAGGCCAAAGGTCTATCCTCTATCATCAAAGAAACCTTAGGTTCTAGAATTTATTAAATAACAACTCTAGTAATAGATAAGGATGAAAGGGAACTATGACTTGAATAATATCAAATAATAGTTTAATTAATCTTGGTCATCTTAAAAGATACAAAGAGATAGATAAGATGTAATTTATATTGTCTATAGTAATGACAAGAATATAGAAAGACAAGGAAACCAAGTAGGAGTTGAAAAGGTAGATTGTTGAAATGTGAGCATAAATTATTCAAATCATTAATCTATTATAAGTATTTAATGATAAAATTTTTATTCCCATCCTCATCTCATAACATGAAACATCATCCTTAGAAAAGATGAAATCCTTATCCAAGGAAACTAAGGAATCGATCCATAAACTTACTAAATAAGATGTAAAAATAATTGAACAAGTCATTGATTATTGGGATTATGTTAAAATTGTATAGGATTTAATATTAAAAATTGAGGATTGATTGCAAAGAAAAATAAGAGAAAAATGAGAAGGACCTCTTGAGGTTATTTTATATATGGATAAAATGAAGAAAAAACTATTGAAAAAAGAGAGCATCCTAGATTATTAGACACTCCTACACAAAAGAATATGGATAGAAATGATAAAATTAAAGAGCATTTGGTTAAGGAAATCTTGAAATAAATGGTGAAATAAATAATCCAAGTAGTCTACATGAAGTATAAATATGCAGCATCACTTGAAAAAATAAACCTATCCTTTAATCTAGATAATCATCTAGATGATATGATGGGGATGTGAGATAGTTTCAAGAAAGCTAATTTGGATCAACATGTATACAATTTTGACTTGGGATTGATGAATAGGATGATGCAATTTTAAGAAGATTATTTTAACCCTTTTCAATTCTTTCTAGATCAATTTCATGATATAATTCAAGTTTGCATGATAATTAAAACCTACAATCAATTTTAATTTCTTAACAACAAATTGAAGCCTAATTAAACATAATCAACTAGTCTAAGTGATGGGATGTGTCTTAGAAAGAATTTCAAGATTCCTCCCAAAAAAATTCTCTTTCCTTGAAAATTTAATTTACTTGACATTAGATTTACATGAGATTATAAGATGAACAACACATCCTACCTAATATAAAATACCATCAAACCACTTAAAGAATGTACCAAAACATCTTTACTAGCATGTTCCTTGAGTCAATATCTTTATCATGTGCAAGATAAAATAGTCTTCGACAGTAGAGGACAAAATCATGACGAATGAGATAAAATTGCACCAATAAAGATTGAATTACATGCGCATTCTCATTCAGACGCAAAATTAAATTTCAAAGGTAGGTTTGTAGAATTAACTCCATTAGAGATCCAATATTAGAATATTAAGTCATTGGCATACATCTATTACAACAAAACATTTCTTGTAGATAAATTTTTACCGCTAAATAAGGCTAAGCATTGTAGGATCATTTCTAACCTTCTTTGCAATGGTTTCTGGTTTTGATTGTGTGATAATTTTTGCATCAACGTTTTGGATCACACTCTGTGATCCATCATCAGGATGAGTAGAGCTCAAGGATAGAATGAAAGGATGCAGACCAAGAGCTAATTAAAAAGACCAAGGCAGGGAAATGAAAGAGAGGGCACGAAGACCAAGACCAAAAAAGATGAAAATTAAAGAAATTCACATAAAAATGTACACATATATATGTGTACATTTTTATGTGAATTTCTTTAATTTTCATCTTTTTTGGTCTTGGTCTTCGTGCCCTCTCTTTCATTTCCCTGCCTTGGTCTTTTTAATTAGCTCTTGGTCTGCATCCTTTCATTCTATCCTTGAGCTCTACTCATCCTGATGATGGATCACGGAGTGTGATCCGAAACGTTGATGCAAAAATTATCACACAATCAAAACTAGAAACCATTGCAAAGAACAATATGGATTGTGGAAACTTGATATCATTAATTTCTAACCTTCTCAATTCCCTTTTCATTGATCAATCACTTATGTTTATGTCTAATTAAATGTCCTTTTATCTATGTTTTTGATTGATTAAGCAAGGAAAGGAAAACGTCATTTTATCTATGTTTAATTAGACTTAGATGTGTTTTTCATACTTTGATATAATTGTTGAAATAATTAAAAAATGTTATCCATTGATCTGGTATTGAGAGTACGCATGAGAGCATTCTAATTAAAAAATGGGTGACCAAGAAAAAATGAATTTTGAGGTGAGAGTCTAGATTCGTATTGGGTGTAAAAGGTGTTGGAAAATAAATGTTTACATATGATAATAAAAATATTTAATGTTAAATTTAATAATTATTTAAGAGTTAATTCTCATAAAATAGTTTTTGTTTGAATACAATTTTTAGAAATTATACCCCAATGCAATGCTTTATATGCATTTTGCAAAACATATTGTAAAAACAATAAAACCACAATGATAGAAGATTTTTCAATTTATATTTTTTATGTGCACACTTCATTTCACCTTATGTTTTTAAGAAAAAAAATATGTCATTTAAATTTCGACCCACTTCTTGTCATCTTCATTTGATGGATTCATTGCCTTAACAATCATTTTTTTGATAATTATAAATGTTTAATTTTTACAGAGATACAAGTCATAAGAAAGAGAAAACAGGCCAAAGGTAATTAAAATTTGATAGAAATTGCTCCATTAATAGCAATGTGATGGTGAGTAGACAAACATAAATTGGACATTAAATTACTTTGTTTACAAGCAATCTCAATGTGAGAAGAGGACCAAAAAAAACTAATATAAAACTAATCTGATTACAAGCAATGTCTTTCTGTCTATTTCTACCATGATAGACTACAAATAATGAAGCTATTTGACTATTTGTTAGGTTACCCGCCTGTGAAAGAATGGAAGCTTCATAACGTATTTCACGCCACCAAGAAGCTTTCATCATTTGCTTGTTAAGACAAAAATATTTACTTAAGATGATGATGATGACTTTGGCTGTGCTTAAATATTGTATTCTCATCGCTTGGAATCAGTGATTCCAATTGTTTCTAACTGTTTTAATCTTTAAGCTATACAGAGAAGATATAGATACAGATTGCATTTAGAAAGAAACAAATGTTATTTTAACCCAGGCATTTAAATACGCTCAGCAGGAAACCCTGCGCATCCGGTTAAAAAAAGATATACTTCGCGCCAAAATAATGTTTGATATACCAGAAACAACAAAAAAGACAAAACAAATTGCTGCGAGTTAAAAGTAGAAACATCGAAGGCAGACGGTGTCTTTCAACAACAGTTAAACTGATGTTATGGGATGAGGCATCATTCATACCATAGGTGCATTTTAGGGGCTGGATAGCCGTCCTGACAAATTTAAGTCTTTCAAGTGTATTAGATACTTGAAAGAATCTGGCAATAGACTCAGCTGAATGCAACACTTCATATTTAAATTTTGCAAACTTCTTAAATAGCCAAAACCAGGAGGAAGTGAAAATAGCGTTTTACAATTGGATAAATTTAGATCTTCCAGGTTTGTCAGCTGCTCAAAAGAATCTGGTAACGTCTTCAACTCCCCGCAATACCCCAGATTTATTTCCCGCAAGTTTACCAACTTGCCAAAACCAACAGGTAATGAAGATAACGTTTTACAAGATGATAAATTCAGATATTTGAGGTGTATCAGCTGCTGGAAACAATCTGGCAACCTGCTCAACTGGAAGCAATCTATTAAATACAAATTCTGCAAGCTTAGTAAATTGCCAAAACCAGCAGGTAGTGAAAACAACACTCCAGAAGATAATGACAAATACTCCAGCGAGTGAAGGCCATAGAGCTGTTTTGGTAAACTGCTACCATGAAAGTAAACGACAAGCTTTTTCATATACTCTAGACGTCCTATTGAACTTGGAAGATACTGCAATTTTTTCTTACCCAATATAATAAGCTCTCTCAGGTGCAAAGGAAGCCGTAGACAACCATTATTATTATTATTCAATTTTGAAAACCATGAACTAATAATAAGTTCTGAAGTAATGGTCTTGAATCAATAAAGTAAAATACTTACAAGCGCATCGTCCAGCCAGAATTCTTCCAACTCATTGGCTCCATGAAGCTCTAAAACACTTAAATTCGTTAACACAAGCAATCATGGAAGATTTCTTAGGGGAAAACCTTCCCAGCGAAGCCATACAAGTTCTTTTGATAATGATGCGAAGTCTTCCGTAAATTCATTTCCTTTCACAGAAAGAATTTGTAATCCATTTGAGAATTTAAGGGAATTAGATCTTCTGCTTGATTGTCCAGTTAACCGATACATGTACTTTTTGAACGCTACGAAAGCATCTGCAGGTTTTATTCCTCGAATCGGTTTTCTTTCCTGAGTAAAATAATCAGAAATACAGAGCGTTTCCATTAAAATCACTGAAAGCATAGGCGGACAGAAAGAAAATTTATTTTTTAACCTCTCACCATTATTAACGAGTGCGGGGAATATAAGAATGTTTCCCTTCATTATGCTAATTAATTGCACATAAAGAAACGCAGAGTTGGTGCAAAAATAAATCTCACCATGGAGTTATTCTTCAGTTTAAGAATATGCTCTGGTAACCAGAAGCGATATGTTGAGTGTCTACTTGCAATCTGCCTTCCCATATCCCTAAGGTGATCATGCATCCCTATTATTTCCCCCTCGGAGGGACCTTTCCGAGGATCGTAGATTACCTCCACAAGACATTTATTCACAAGAGTTTCTAAACCATGAAGACCACTCCAACCCGATGCATCCCACACTGCTATGGCAATGCTTTTCACTTCTCCAATGAGAAAAGAGGCCTACATCCAGGAACATCTCTTTTTCTTCTTCATCCAGAGCGTCGTAACTAACTTTTAGCTTATCATTGATTTTTGCAGGCAATATTCGTGAGATTTTATTTAATTGCGATTCCCAATAAGCTCTGGAATAATTGCCATATAGCTGTGCCCCTAATACCTTCAGCGACAGAGGCAAACTACCGCAAGCCTTTACGAACTTCCCAACCAGCGATTCAAACCCAACAGGTGGAGATGGTTGCAAGAAAGCGTGCCAGCAGAATAGCTGTTCGGCGAGTGACTTCTTAAGTCCTCGTATTCTATATATGCAGAAGAGACCCCATGATTGGACACCCAATTCCCGAGTTGTTACAATAACCATACTTTGGGATCCAAGTTTGTCTTTATTCGGCAATAGAGCATTCACTTGGTCGATGTTATCAACATCATCCAAAAACAATGATCAACCGAAGAAAGCACAAACGATTTGCGAGAATGGCTTTACCTTCATCTATGGTATCGAATGGCAAATGATGGACACCAAGGTCTTTTAGAAGCTTTTTCTGCTTGTCAGGCAGAGCATTTCTCGAGGCAGCATCTCGCACTCCGGAAACAAAACTGCATCTCTCAAATGAGGAAAAGTTTCTGTTGAAGAGCTCTTTGGCCAATGTGGTTTTACCACTACCTCCCATGCCCACGATCCCCTTGATTGTTACTTTCTCTAAATTTGCAACTGATTCCAATTCTTGTATCAGCTCATCCATTCCAACTGGATGGTCGGCTACAAATAAGGGAACATTTTTTATCTCTTTCAATGCACAATTCACAATATTGTTCAAAACTGTGGCCTCATCCCTGAAGTTTTTGAACCGAAAATAGAAGTTACACATTAAACTAGAACACGCTACACTGCTTAACTACTTATGTCAACAGAATAGAAGTAGAACCAATGGATGCGATGTAAGACTTGACCATCGAAGAAATAGAGAAAATAATACATACTCATGATTGTTAACCTTGTAGCCGCTATGAAAAGAAATGTTGCAGAGTGCCCCTTTCCACTCATCCAGCTTTTCCTGGGTGTATCTTCCTTTCTTTCCATACTCTGAAAATGCGTCGGCATATATGCCTTTTCCTCGCTGTACCCATCTGAGATCAGAGATCTCAACGTGATAGAAAATAGGAATGATTTTCGCACCAGTTTTCAGCATGAAAGATAGTTCAGACAAACACCAAGGGGATTGGGCATAGTTGCGAGAAAGAATGGCGATGTGAAGGGAGGCACTACTCATTGCTGCTTGTATTTCTGCCGGAATCACATCGCCAGGCTTAAGTGCTTCTACATCAAGGAAAGTTCGGAATCCCATGCCATCAAGTATGTCGTGAATTTTCATGGCCAGAGTGTGTTTCACATCAATTCCGCGATGGTTAATAAATATCTGCCAGGGCTCCATACGTTTAGACGCAGAGAATGGTGCGAGCTGGTCAAAAGCATGTTGTGGTGCAGTCTGGTTATGCCTGGCTGTGGAAGAGGAAGCCATTTGGATTCTGACTTAAACTGAACTTAAAACAGAGAGAAGGAAAAACCAGGGTCCTTTTGATTCCGTCAAATGAAGGGTTCGAAGGCAAAGAGAAAGGATAAAAATCTAGACAAGTAAAGAAAGATGGAAATCCGGAATAACGGGGGAAATTTAAGAGGAGGATAAGCAAAGAAAACGGTGCACACGTAACTCCGTGAATGAAGAGCGTTAATACAATGTTTTATAAAGAAGCGTGTATGTTTAAAATATTGACTTCTTATGCAATCTTAGAACATTTGTACAAACTGTTTTTGCATGGAATCTGCCCTAATCAAAACCCAAGTATATTGACTTCTGCGATATACGCATATGATCTTAGAAATTTAAAACTAGTCTAGAAAGATTCACAAGGAAAATCAAGAATTATAGAAAACTGTGAACTTTTTAAAAAATAAAATAATATCAAAAGAGTAATTTTTCCTTGATTTGATTCGTTTTTACAAGGAATCTTGTCATTTTTGTAAATGATGGGGTTTTCCTTTTTATTAAATTTGATATATAAGGAGGTAAAGACAATATTTCATTTTTACCTTAAACTATGAAGCGGATTATTTAGCAATAAATCTCTTAAGTAATGGTTGCTTTTGACTTGCTTAATAATGTTTTTGATAATTGCTTGATCATAAATTCTTCAATTTTTTAAATCTTTTTTGTTAATGGTAGATATATTTCAAATAATGCAATAACTAGGTATTTATATACTATTAATATAATTTCTCAAAAAATTAAATCCTAACAATTGACTTAGATATTTGAATTTCAAATAATTAAATGTCCACACCAACTTATTTGAATTTGGAGCCAAAATGGGGGACATAGAGGCCCTAGGTGCTAATTTCCTAGGAATATTTTTCAAAACTTAAGGAGTTGGTGGCAAAGTATTAAACGAGAACATTTGTTTTATGCTATCAATTTGTCGGTAATTGTTTAAAATAAGGTGTGGAATGCATAACTTAAGAAATTAAGTGCTCAATTAGGTCCAATAACTTAAGGGGGTGAAAAACATAGTATGAAATTATCAAGAGTGACAATTTACTATGCTACACTAAGTACAAAGAAGAAGAGGACCTCAATGTTTTAGGCATTAAAATATGTCATGGTTGATGAAAAGTTATTCTAGAGAAGTAGGGATGGAGTTATTTTGATATAGCTAAGTGAAGAAGAAAAAGATTCCAAGGCATAATTTGTAATGCACAATGGTGCATGTGGTGGGCACTAAATGGATAAGACTACAACCCATAAAATACATAGAGATGAATACTAGTTTCCATATTTTTTTATAGACACACACAATTTGGTGAAGAAACGTGATGCATGTCAGAGGTTTTCTAAAAAATCATTGGATAATAGGCTTTATCTTTAAGTCCCTTTATTAGTAGAAGCCCCTTTCTAAGAGTAGGCCATTAAATATATTGGTTAGGTTGATGAGAAGTCTAGTGGAGGTTTCAAAAAGAATCTTGTAGCTATAGGATAACTTTAAAAATGGCCACAAGCATTTCCTACCAAGATGGTTACAATTTAAGGTATTTATAGATTTAATTTTATCACACTATAAGAAGATTTTTCTAACGAAGAAAAATCATGGATGATGTTGTAATTCATTTTAGATTAGTATAATTAATTAACCTTTAGAATCATTATATATTATTCATTACCATATCATCCATAGGGGAATTGATGGGTTGTGGCAAGTAATAAGAACTTGATAAAGGTTATTAAAATAATATTTATAATCTACAATAAGAAAGTATTGGACTCTAAGCTAAATATTTCTATATGGGAGATAGGGCATGTTCACCAAATAAGTCTTTCTACATCACTCTTTGAGATGGTGTATTAATTTCATGTTTTATGGATAAAAATCTTACTTAAATTTATTAAATTTGTATAGGAATCAAATGGAGAAATAGATGATGCTCTGACATTTATTATTAATCACCAAGTTGAGCTTAATTAGAGTAGAAGAACGCACAAGACGATTAATATAAATAAATAATAGCTCAAGTAAAATATCTATTTTAGAAGATACTTCAAAGTAAAGAAAAATATAATTATATGATATTATAGGTCATTTCTTATGTTTAGGTATGTTTATTGAATATTAATATTTTTAGATTATTAGAGTTTCCCTTGTAGACCATTTCACTCATTTCACATTTTTTGTTATCATTGTTAACATATTGAAGCTCCTCATCCTAATGTACCTTTCATCTATAACTTCATCCCCTTCACCTTTGTTCTTGTTTCAACCACACTATTTTAGTGCTAGAGTCTCAACCATACTATTAATTTAGCACCATCTCCTTAGTACCCTTGAAATATGGCTTCTAAATTTGTGTTACTAATCATCTCATTAGGATTGGGGATACAATTTTTTCCTTATTTGTATACCTCATAAAGATCACCCCAAATGTTATACCTCGACTCTTCAACATTATAAATAATTACCTTTTGGTTACCTCTCCTTGGGTATATTCTCCTTTTTATCTATAAACCCAAAATTTTGGTGTTTTCTTATCTAAATATTTCTGAATTAAAAATTTCCATTCCCTTAGCCAAGTACATCCTCTCACCTTTTATGTGTAACCTACAATAACTTATTTCTATATAAATGAAAACATATGTTTAATATGATAATTATGGAGTATTCTTAGATCATGACCCTTGACAAGGGTGTGAGTAATGGGTCACTCTATTGGATCTCAGTTGTGTTTATAGTTTGTCCTTGATGTCAAAATCCCTTTCTATTGGTTCTCTTTGATGGCCAGTCTCAATTTGGATCTTTATGCTTTATTATGGCACTTCTTTAATGTCTCTTGGCTATTACAGACAATTACTTGTTATGATTCAAATTCATGGTGATGAGGTCTCTGGTTCATGTTATGAATGCTATTTCTTTGACTAACAGAGTTAACAGATGGTTTCTTTGTCAGGATGGTTCTTCTTGCCTACCACAGGTGTATTTCACATGATTACAAGCCATTTGATTACATTCCTTGAACTCACATTTTTGAAGGAATTACAGTTACCTTGATTCTGACATCTCATTTGTCTAATGGTATTGGTTGTTTCTCTTTCGGGCTTACACTTATCAGTGTGAGAATGGCAGGGTCTCCCGATCCATTTTGAAATGTCTGTGTTGCCTTTGGGCAAGACATTTTAGATGTCATGGTGATTGAATTTAACATACAAGCTACTTTTGGCGTGACATTCCCGTTGTCTTGTCAACCAGCACAAGAAAGGTTATTTCAGCAAGACTTGTCTTTGGTTTTGGCAACAGAAAAGTGTTATCTATCGACATATGTAATACCGTTGAGATAAGGTCTTATCGATTTCATTATGTCTCCCCAACCCGCTTCAGAATGAGCATATCGGCAAAGGAAATTGTCCTCGGGGTAATGTCATAGTGAGTCTTTCTTGTCTTACCAACTCATGCTCAAAAGGTTTTATCTATTTTTCAGGAGGAGTCTCACCAAACAACTCCTTGAGAGAACTTCAGCCAAACTGAGCGATATTGAGTTGAGCTCTTAGCGATTTCACTTGGTCTCCCCGACTAGTGCATGTGGAAGTCTATCGGCAAGAGTCTAAGGTTTCGGTGAAAGGTCTAACGAAAAGTATTATGTCTCACCAACTAGTGTTTATGGAGTTTCATCGGCAAGAGCTGAGTGATTTCAGAATAGGTCTTGGAAAATTCGATTTGTTACACCGACTGAAAACATAAAGGTAGTCTCTTTGGTAAGAGCTAGGGTTTTCGCAAGAGGTCTCGGCAAGTGACCTTCGGTCTGGCCGATGGAACATAAAGGGACTTCATTGGCATAAGATCTGGATTGTCTAGCGACACACAAGTGGATGAAGACTTTTAGAAAGACATGGTGTGCTCTACAAGAGGTCTCCCTAACTTTGATATGTCTCGCCGATGGAACACAAAAGGTTTTCTTGTCGGCATAAGATCTGACTTGTCTTAGCGATACACAAGATGATAGGTGACTTCCGGTATAACGAAGATATCTATATGAGGTCTCCCCGAAAGCGATATGTCATGGCAACAGGAATGATAACGTGAGCTTTCGGTAAGACACAGGATGCTCTATGAGATGTCACCCCGACTACACATTGTCTTGGCGAAGGTAGATGAAGGACACATCTCGGTGAAAGTGTGCTCTTGTCTTGGTGACTTTGAAATGATAAAGACTTTCAGTATGACACAATATATTCTACGAGAGGTCTCCTAGATGATGGTATGCTATAGCGACTCTCATAAGATAGAAGGATGCATCGGTGAGAGAATCATTTTTTCAGAGCGACTTAGAATGGATAAGGTTTAAGTCTTTCGGTGAAACTTGATGTGGTCTGCGAAAGGTCTTCCCGACTTCCCTAGGTCACGGTGAAAGCAAATAAGGAAAAAGAAACACAGTTCGCATAAGGTCATAGTGAATCACAAAGAACATGTGGCGACTGTTGTCTCAGCAATTGATTTTTGAAGTCTCATACACTGTGGCCGGCATGAATTTTCTAAGTATAGTTGCATGCAGACATCTTTGGTTGGTATCGAATCTATGGCAAGATATTCTCTGAGATTTTAGAGGCTATTATTTTCTATTAGTGGGCAGCCATGGCTTTGATGAAAATATTTCAATTACAATTTGAAATCTCCTGACTCAGTGTAGAAGTTAAAGCTCTATGGATAGGCGTTACTCTGATTTTTACCATCATCTACAGACTGTCATTATTCAACTCACATTCTAAAGTTAGCAAGTGAGTTTTAGTTTTTTTGTGAAAAATGCATTCTCTGAAGATTTTTCTAAATGACAAACATACTTGAAATGTATATAAAAACCAGTGTTGAAAACTATGAATGTGCTACTGGCCTGTAATTCTGAGAGATAGTTATTTTGGCCATATCAAGAGATGTATTGGGAAACTCTGTAATATAGAGTTGAATTCTTAGAGTATGAGATAGTTAAGAGTGTTGAGTTTCTTGAGCTTACTTGAAAACAGAGTGATCCTCTGATATTATTATTGTAATTCTGTAATCTGAGTAAGGGGTTGGTGCTCCTTGAGATTGGTGTCTCTAAATAAGGGGTTGGTACTCCTTGAGATTGGTGTCTCTAAATAAGGGGTTGGTGCTTCTTGAGTTGGTGCTCATAAATTAGCCTATAAGGCATTGTGAACAAGTTGTTTAAAAAGATTAAGCCAGTATGGCAGTTTAGGAGTGTTTTTTCTACCCCAGGAGGGTTTTCCACTCAACATATCTTTTGTCTCTTTGTTCTTCTATGTGCTCACTATTTTTCTGTGCTGTTGTTGTTTCTGTTCACTATTGGGATTATTACTGTTCTCAATTCTGTTTATGAATGATTACATTCAACTCATGAATGCATTAATCAGAGTAATATTGAGATCAAATCTGAGCCATGTTTTGACAACTGCAAGATATCTCACTCAAATCATATTTTCATAAGTTGTCTAATAGACTGAGTTAATGTTGTCATATCTTTGTGCTTTCAAAAGTGATTACTCTACTCTATTGTTGAAAGAAAAGGAAATCAGAAATGAAAAATCTTGGTTGAAGTTGAAAAAGTGTTGACACTGATTCACCCCCCCTCTTAGTGTCTGTCCATAAATCCAACAATCCAAAAACCATGACCCTTGACAAGGGTGTGAGTAATGGGTCACTCATGACACCAAATTCGAAAAACATTAACACTTCTACATTTTTCCTGACTTTCTCCTATTGACCTTGAATAAATGAGCCAAGAAAATAAATTTAGCAAAATACAAATAACGCATGAAAGAAATTTGCATGCTAATTGAATATGTAAATTAATGAGAAATTGAGTTGTATATAAAGGAACTTTGAGAGAACCAAATTCCTTAATTGTGGGAGATACTTGCTCAAAATTTATAATAACAAATAACTACCATCTTTCCAACTAAGCAAGTAGTTACAAAATCTCTAGCTAAGAAAGTGGTTAACTCTACACTAATCGCCTTTCTTAAGCACAACTTAGATTGAGACAAAATTGGGTCCTTAAAGCAAGGCCTAATGAGTTACCCAAGTATAATGTAACTCTTACTAGGTGGATAAAGTGAGAAAAACTAGTGTGGAAAATTCCTCCAATAAAAGAGACAAGAAAGAGAACTAGAAGGTGCTTCCTAAAGAGGATGAACTCTTTGCAATATTATTAAATGCCTCAGGTTTGGATTCTCTCATTAAGTGTCTCTAAAATATCATCTATCAAAGGTGCATGAACAACTACTATAATTATGCTTTGTATGCTCTTTGTAAAGCATCTCTAGAATATCATGTAGTAAGAGGTGTAGGAACATAAAAGCTGTCAAAAGAGTAATATGAGTATGTTGCAAAGAACCATTAGAAGCTCACAAAGAAGTGGCATAGAAATATAAAGTAGAAAAAAGGTACTATACAAGTTCCTTCTAGGAAATGAAAAAAACCTTTACAAATAGACAAGAGATGTTTGGTAGAAACTAATTCAATGATCCTGCTACATAAAATGAATGGAAGATCTGAAAGAAGCAACACAAAGATGTGAAGGAGCAACATGTGATGATGGAGAAGCATCCACATTATATTAATCATTGAGTTTAAAGTGAGAAAAGGTGAAGTCACTATGGAAGTGTAAAATCTTCTCAAATGAAAAATATTTCCTTCTTTGTGAATCTCTAATAAATGCTAAAATGGATGTAAACTCAACTATCTTTTTTGAATAAGTGCGTTGATATACATCAAGTAATTTTTTTGTTAAGTTAGGAATGAAAAATACATTATGGATATATCGATTATCTATCTCTACTATTCCTTGTCCATAAATAGTACAATAATATTCATCTATTGAGATATTGGAGGTTCTTAAAGGATATAATGAATCAAAAACATTTGAGTAAGGAGACATATGATTAGAAACACTTGAGTGAAGAACCCATCAATTTATCTTAGAATCTAAATATTCCATAAGAAGTTAAACAAGCACAACAAAAATACACTCACCTTGATTTAGTAGAAGAGAGCTCCCCAAATTTTGGCACTTTATAATTATAGTGCATATGCATGTCCAATTGGAGTGAAAAATTACACTTTATAATACTAGTGTGAAATTGACTAAAATTTCTTAGGAATGAAAAATTAACCACTTTAAAAAAAAATGACACTCAATTTTGAGGTGCCAATTGAAAGTTATGTCAATTTTAATTTTTCCCAATATGCCTAAAGTTGCATTATTATTTTTAACGTGCTTGAATAATGAAATTATTGCCAAAGTAGTTTGTTTAAATATTTTTACCAAATTAGAAAAATTGAGGGAAAAATGAAACGAATTTAAGACCCCTTAGGTTGGTTGTGACCTAGGGCATCTGTGACCAAAATGATATCACCCTCCCAACTTTCTTACATCAAAAAATGAGGTCACCCTTTTTTTGCAAGAGCAACACTTTGCTTACCATGCCAAATTCAATTTTTTTTTTCAAAATCCTACCTAATGTGGCCCGCAACCAATGTAGAAGCTCACGATTTCCAATGTAAAAGGAAGGTCATGATAGAAGAAAAGTCACATCACATGACCATTGTGGATGTTGTTAGCAACAATTTACAAAATAAATGATGAGATGAAAAAGAAATGCAAATACTTTTAAAATTTACCATGCAATCAAAGAACTTTTCATTAATTTGCAATCTTCGTGTCTAACTTTACTTCAAGGCAATGAATAAAAAAATATAATTCATTTACATTCACATAAAGGAAGGCTACCATGGAGAAATGACCAAATCAATTAACTTGAGTGAAATAGAAATAACACATGAATGTGAATGGTATGCTAATAAAAGACATTTATTAATGTGAAAATGAAGTGTATATAAAGGAATTGGGAGCAAATCAAATTCCTTAATTTTGGGAAACGTTTGTTCAAAATTCATAACAGTCTATAATTACCACCTTATGAAGTAAGCAAGTGGTTACCAACTCACCAACTAAGAAAATGGTTAACTCTACACCATCAGACCTCCCTACTCATCCTAAGATTCAATTAATTACATGATTTGATCATATAACTACTCAATTATTTTTTTTCCTACCCAAAAATAGTCTTACATTTTAATTGAATGCATATTCATACAATTCTAGTAGTATAAAAGTGAGGATGACCCATGTATTTATTATATATAATAATTAAATCTCCAACTTTTGATGGCTCTTGGGCCATTTCTTTGTGATTCATCTTGTAGATTTCAAGGGATTTCCTTTGATTACATGATAAGGTAGGGTGGATAATAAGGTGAGAATATACAATCTTTTTTAATTTAATATAAATTTGTAATGGATTGAATAAATTCATGATTTTCATATTTGGATTTCAAATATCTATCACTTTCTAGCATTTTTATTGGTTCATCTATAATAAACTATGTGATAAATATCACTAATTCATGGATATCATCATTGTAAAATTTGTACATAAGAGATAAGATTTTCATTTGTAAATTAATGGATTAGAGAGGGAACAAATATCAATACTATATAGTAGATCTATTTTAAGAACTGTAAAAAATGGCTTCCATTCCTCATAAATTCTTGCACAGTCTCTCTAGCTCATCATTGAGCACTGGTGAGTGTGGGAAACTTCTTTCTAAAAAAGGTTAATTATTTGGATCCCGTGTCAAATCTACAATGGTTGGTGGAGTTTGGCGCCACCCCTCCTATGATTTGAGTAGTTTCAACCTACCCCCTATTTAAAAAACATCTCTCTAATTTCCTCTCCCTGATTAAGAGGCTTACATTTTGTTTTGGCCTCCTCTCTTCTATGCTTTTGGTTCTCAAGGCTCTGTGTTCTATTTTTGGCCTCCCACATGCATACATATCCTATAAATTTTGTAATCCTTTTTTACAAGTGATGACACGTTATATATGCAATTTTGCACCTTTTTTATATTAATCGTATCCAGACTTTGACTTTTATCTAGAAAAAAAGAACTATAAAATAGTTAGCATTTTATTTCCAATTTATAGTGATATTTACTTCTAGTTATTTTATATGAATGATGATTTCATTGCATTCTTGTCTCCTTTCTATATACTTTGTTCTTAAGAAGATGTCAGACTTCATAAAAGGTAATAAAATATTTGTTTACACTTTTACTATAAGATTTTCTATTTTGGTTATTATATTTGTAAGGTAAGTGAAAGTACTTTTAGAAATGATGATTTTAAGGGATAATTAAGTATAATTTTAGAGTCAAATTATATTTTTAGGTTCATGTTATTGCAAGGTGATTATATTCACTATAAAGAATGGATCTATGTTCTAAATTACCTAAAAGAGTTGTTTTTGATAGAAAAAACTTGACTAAATTCTAAGGTTCGGTATTTGGTTAGATGTAGTAGATGTTGGTATGATGTAATGAAAAGGGAGAACAAAGATTTCAAATGAGTATAAACTAGATTATAAAAAATTATACAAACTCATATATATACACTATTAAATACACAAAATCATACATTCATATACTTTTTTAGCTCATACATAGATTATAATTAAATTTTCATGTTTGAATCTCACTTATCATCTTCCTTATTTTTACATATTTAATTCATTTGAAAGACCCATATACCAATATAACTATAGTTAACCAAAAATTAAAATGATTATTAAATGTCTTGTAAATAAAAATAAAAGAAGTCAACTCTGATTACAAAAAACTAAATATTTCTATAATAAAAAAAACTATATTAATCAAGTCTAGATTAAAAAATTTAAAAAATCATTGAAATCTTTACCTAATTTGTATGGAATATTGTATTAATAAAATTTGATTAAAATAATCTACTTTCTAAGCAAGCATGAAGATATAAATATTGTGTTGAACGGTTCATAAGGAAGAACGTCATGTGTAATAGACTTTTCAGAATATTATTAAAATAAAAAATTATACAAGAAAATAATTTTTTGTGTTTGAAAAAGAAATTTTTAAGGTCAAGATATGTCACATTATTTTTTTATGCTTTGATAGCATTCATACTCAGTCAAAACAGGAGTTTAAAAGGAGGAAAGATGCTTTATATTGTTGGAAAGCATGTTTCTTACCTGCATATGCTTAAGTCCAACTTAGCATTTATTAAAGTAGTTGCATTTAATTTTTTTGGTCTGTGCATTGATGGAGGGCGGTCACCTGCTGTAGGCATGTTTCCCGTGATCTCTTCTCCAGTTTCTCCACATGTTCCTTGTATCTTTCCCTGGTTATTTATGTCGGGCCCTTTGTACATTTTAGATTATCTAATTCACATCAATGGTGAAATAGCTTTATTTTGGTTGCTTCTCATTCTTTGGTTGATTTGGCTTGTAGCACAGGCTCCTGGGTGCATCAACATGGTATCAGAGCTACTATGACTGAAGCCCTTTCTGCCCACTGAGTTTTCATTGGGTCTGAGATCCATATTCCTTCCTGCGTGGACAATTGTTCAAGTGATTATTTTGCCACTTTTCATTTTGTCCTCCAAGGCGGCTCACCTATTGATCAAGTGGGTTCTCTTCCATTTCCAGATCCATAACAATTTTGGAGATCGCTGTTGGAGAATTCCCTTCTTGTTCCTGTCTGGCCATTCTTCACTAATAGGCTCTTTGCAAATGTTATGAACCAAGTTGTTCATAACAGCCAAATTTTGCATCAAATCGAGTGGCGGAAAGGATACCTGGTGCGAGACATTGGAGTCTCATTCGAACTGTGTACAACTTGCTGCTTGGAGGCTATGCAATTCACTTGGAGGTAGCAATTATACTTGTGAATGCCTTTATCTTCTTGCATAGGTGGCAGTTCTTGCATGTGGTGGCTTTCTGGGAGGCGGTGAAGTCAAGAAGGAAGATCTATACTCCTCTGTGGGTGTTCTTCTTTTGAAGAAGTTTCGAATTTGGGCTTCTACCTCTTGCCAAAGGACTCATCTCCTGCAGCATGTGCAGTCTCCTTGACTCTGCGTTTTTTCTTCACTTTCTACCATGATAACTAACTTTAGTCTCTTTCCTAAAGTTTCCAAAGCCTTTTTTGGCGTTAGGAGTTCCTATGGGCCCATCTACCTTCTCTATATAGGAGTGCTTTAGTCCCACACTGGGTAGGTTGATGTTCACCTAAGGCTTTAAATAGCCCATTGTCCTATCACTCTGTCATCGAGCTACCTGGTGTGTTTTGTTCTTGCTTTATTCCTGCGAGTCTTAGCACTTCCTCGAGTTGTGTGTGGCTCGTTCTCTTTGGTGAGGTGGCACTTCCATCTTTGGTGACTTGATAATACCTCAACTGTGTTTGGCCTGTTTCCTTGGTGCCTTGGCACTTCCTTACTGGAGCTTAGCACGACTTGCGAGGGTTTCGAAGCACTTAGTGATCATATGGCCTTGGTGCCTTGGCACTTCCTTATTGGAGCTTAGCATGACTTGCAAGGGTGCCGAAGCACTTGGTGATCATATGGTGTGACCGAGAGCTTCAAAAGTGCCTAAAATAGGCATTTTTTTCAAATTTGCACAACTATTGCAAACAGAGTCTATTTTCAACAAATGAGCAACTTTTGGAAAGCTGCTTCAACGATCTTCACTATGGATGAGGTGTTTTTCTAAAAATTCTATCATTTTATGCCTTTTTTACTAGCTTGAAGTTGCAAGTTGTTATTATTGTATCTCTTGGAAAATTTGGTGTTTGAGAATTGTAAAATCAATTTGTATCTATTCTTTGGGAAGGGGGGAGGTGTATCGTGTATCTTTCTTTTTAGTCCTTTGTGTCCCCTTGTATATCATGTCAGACCCTAGGATTGAATTGCTCACTCCACATAACTATCACACATGGAAGCTCAAAATGTCACAATTGTTGCAATCTCGGGGTCTATGGCAATTGTTGGATGCCGACCAACCTGAATTCACAAAAACATTTGAGCTATTTGTTCATCGAAACAAAATCGATGAGGCTAAAGGACTCATAGGTCTTCATGTGTCTGATAATTTGTTGTTTCATATTGTTGAGTGTAAAACACCTAAAGAGGTGTGGGATAAGCTTGCAGAGTTGTATGGTAAAGTCAATCAGTTTAGGATATTGCAACTTGAAGCAGATCTCACTTCTCTCTCTCCTGAATCTTTTCCTTCCATTCAAGATTTCCTTGCACAGTTCAAGTTGATTTTGTCTCAATTAAAAGGATGTGGTCATGCCAAAGAAGATAAGGAGTGTATTTTTTTATCCTGTCTAAGCTAAGAGGTCCCTTTCAAGTGTTTTGCCTCTACTTTCTATTCTACTATGGATGCTATGGGGGAAGATCATAAGATGCCTACTTTTGAGGAGTATTGTGATCAATTGACTAGGGAGCAGGCCAAGTTGATTCAGATGGATGCTTTTCCTAAGAGTCATGCTTTAATGGCTCAATCTTCCAAGGGCAAGGGTAAGAATAAGAAGAAGCCCAAGATATATTCATCTTCAGGTGGAGTCTCCCTCCAAGCCTAAGGTGAAGACTAATCAGAAGCATAATCCTTCACCACCTCCTCCTTCTAACTCCGTCGAGTCAACTTCCAAGTCTAAGAAGAAGAAGGAGAACTGTTCATTCTATGGAAAATCTAGGCATAATGATGCACATTGTTTTGCAAGGCTAGCAGCATTAGAGGAAGCTATGAGGAAGCATAATCTTGCCATGCCTAAGTCTTCTTTGGGAAAAGTGCAAGCCCTCTCAGCTACAGCTTTGTCCTCTACTAGTTCTAGTTGGATTCTTGATTCTGGTGCTTCTCATCACATGACTCATACTATGGCTCTTCTTGATTCTCTTTCTGATAGTCTTACTTCACATATTACTGTTGGGAACTCTTCTCAAATTCCATTTTGGGAATAGGCTCAGTTCATATGCAAGATGGTAGCATTGATGATGTTCTTCTTGTTCTTGATATTTCCCAGAATTTGCTTTCTGTCTATCAAATTTGTAATCATGGTGATGGAAGGCTTGTTGAGTTCTCTCCTACTGATGTGACTATTCGAGAGATGCAGGATCCTGAGAAGGTCATTGCTACAGGAACAGTTGATTGTGTGGCCTATTTGTATAGGTTTGATGGATTTGAGTCTTCATCGAGATCATCCCTTATTGCTCATGCAGATTCTACAAGCAAGCTTTGGCACGAATAGTTTGGGCACCTGAATTGCAGATATCTTCAGCAGATGAGCATACAAAATTTGGTAATTGGTCTACCTCAGATCTCTGTGTGCTTGGAAAGCATCATAGGGATCCTTTTCCTAAGGGTATGGCCACACGTGCTTTGGCACCCCTTGAGTTGGTGCATAGTGACCTCATGTCATTCCCCACTCCTTCTTTTTCAAGGGCCAAGTATGTGCTCACCTTCATTGATGATTTTTCTAGGCGCACTTGGGTGTATTTTTTGAAGTACAAGGATGAGGTTCTTTGACATTTCATGACCTTCTTTGCATTTTTGGAGAAGCAGTCAGGAAATTCCCTTCAGAAGATTCACACAGATAATGGGGGGGAGTATGTCAATCAGGCGTTTCAATAATTTTGTTGTACTAAGGGTATTCTTCATCAACACACAGTGCCATACACTCCTCAACAGAATGGTGTAGCCGAGCGGAAGAATAGAACTTTACAGGAGATGGCCAATTGCATGCTACAATCTAAATCCATAGCTCCCGCATTTTGGGCAGAGGCTGTCAATTGTGCCAACTACATTCAAAATCATATGCCCTGGACAAGGCAGTGTAGAATATGACTCCCGAGGAGGCTTGGTCTCATGTCAAGCCCAAGGTTTCCTACTTTCGAGTATTTGGGAGTGATGAATGGGCATTCATTCTAGATGGTAGTCGAAGGCAATGGAGAAGAACAGTCAACAGTTCATTTTTGTTGGCTATTGTGAGGATGTGAAGGGTTATCGGTTGTTTGATCCTGTCACTCGAGAGGTTCATTTTCGCTGTGATGTTCAATTTGATGAGTCTTTCACTTCAAAGGATTCTCCATCACAAGCCTCTCCCTCTCTTCTTCCTAGTTCTTCTTCAGAGGATGTTGTGCTTCTAGATGATGATGATGATGCTTGTAATGATGTTCCTAATGTTGGTATCGATCTTGTTGTTGATCTTACTCCATCTTCTCCTTCTCCTCCACCTGCACCCCGTCGACCTTTATGGGCTCATACACTTCTTGAGGATGTTGGTTCTCTTGTAGGTGATCCCATAGCTACACGTTCCACTCATTCCCGCACTTCAAGTATCAGTCTTTTGAGTCATGCAGTTTCTACTGATCCTCAGAAGTTTTTAGATGCTTTGGGTGTTCCAGAATGGGATAGTGCTATGATAGAGGAGTATTCTTCTTTGATGAAGAATCATACTTTGGATTTGGTTCCTCTTCCTAAAGGAAGAAAGTTGGTTCGATGCAAGTGGGTGTATCGTACCAAGTTTGCATCCGATGGTTCTATTGATAAGTATAAGGCTCATCTAGTGGCTAAGGGCTTTTCTCAGGTTGAGGGTATTGACTATTCTAAGACCTTTGCTCCTATTGCAAAGATGGATTCCATACACCTTGTACTTTCTATTGCTGCATCTTAGGGTTGATCAGTGTATCAGATGGATGTGAAGAGTGCTTTCTTGCATGGTGATCTTCATGAGGAGATCTATATGGAGCAGCCACCTAGTTTTGTGCAAGACCCTTTACTTGTTTGCAGGCTCCGACGTTCATTGTATGGTCTCAAACAAGCTCTTAGAGCTTGGTATGAGAAGATGGATAGTTTCTTGCTTGTTTCTGGATTCACTAGATGTCACTCCAATCCTACAGTTTACATTCAAAGGCATGGGGGGGATCTTCTCATTCTTGTTCTTTATGTGGATGACTTGATTCTCATGGGGAGTTCTCCTGCCATGATTGAGGATACTAAGCAAGCTTTGATGGAGCGTTTTGATATGACAGATCTTGGTTTGTTGCATTACTTCCTTGGTCTTCAAATCCATCAGTCTTCTACCGGTATTTTTATCTTCCGGCAGAAGTATGCTCTTGATTTGCTTCAAAGTTTTGGAATGGCTGATTGCAAGCCAACCCCTACTCCTTTTCAGTCAAGTGTTGTGTTGTCCACTAGTTGCACTACTCCATCTTTTGATGCTACTTTGTATCGGCAACTTATTGGCAGCCTTTTGTACTTAACACATAGTCATCCTGATATTTCCTTTGACGTTGGTCTTGTCTCTCATTTATCTCAAGATCCTCATGAGAGTCATTGGAAGGTAGCCAAGCGTATTTTACGATACATTCAGGGCACTACACATCAGGTGCTACTGAGATTGTGGGCTTCACTGACTCAGATTGGGTTGGTGATGTTGATGATAGAAAGTCTACTTCTAGCTTTGTTTTCTATCTTGGTTCTAGTCTGGTTGCTTGGTCTTGCAAGAAGAAAACTGCTATTACATTATCATCAACTGAGGCTGAGTATCAAGGAGTTGTCTTGGCTACTCAAGAGGTTATTTGGCTTCGACAGTTGATGGTTGAGTTTGGCTTTCCTATTGATCAACCCATTATTCTTTGGTGTGATAACTAGAGTGCTATACATATTCTCGCAATCTAGTGGAGCATCAACACACTAAGCATATTGAAATCCACATGCACTTCATTCAGCAGCTCATTCAGGATGGTGTTCTTACTTTGGAGTATTTGCCTACAAAGCAACAAGTTGCTGACATCTTCACTAAACCTTTGGCATCTCCTCGCTATCTTCAGTTGCGATCAATGTTAGGGGTGAAGGAAGTTGTCCTTGGGGGTCTTGAGGAGTCCTCCTTCCTTTCACTTTTCATTTGATCTCTCTTTTGGAGAGGAGTTTTCTCCCATAGGGTTTTTCTCCTTTTCTCCGGTTGTGAGAGAATTGCATTGTAGTTGTACATGGGTACCTAACAAGGCTTTATTGCTAGGACCCATAATGATGCATCTCATACTACATTTTTTTATTCACTCTTTGCATCTCCTACATATTTCTCCCTAAGTTGCACTTAAGGGGGGGTGTTGGAATGCACGTTTCTTACCTGTATATGCTTAAGTCCTACTTAGCATTTATTAAAGTAGCTGCATTTAAATTTTTTTGGTCTGTACATTGATGGAGGGTAGTCACCTGTTGCAGGCATGTTTCCCGTGATCTCTTCTCCAGTTTCTCCACATGTTTCTTGTATCTTTCCCTGCTTATTTATACAGGGCCCTTTGTACATTTCAGATTATCTCATTCACATGAATGGTGAAATAGCTTCATTCTGGTTGCTTCTCATTGTTTGGTTGATTTGGTTTATAGCACAAGCTCCTGGGTGCATCAAAATGTATGGCTTGGCGAGACCTACCCGTGGACAGTGAGTATAAAACGACGTTCATAAAATATTTGGTGTATGTCGGTGAGAACAAGCGGAGATACTTGATCAAGGTTGACGTGGGAAAGTGAGTGATGTGACATCATGTATTGGTCACCGTTCCCAAAGATATTAAAGCATTTCTTTATAGTAAGATGAAAAAATTTCAAAGCATTAATCATTTGTTTATTCATTGTACTAATTATATATTTACATGGAAAGTGTGTCCCTATTTGAGCTATTTGAGCTTTTAGAGCTCAATTTGTCAATCAACGGTTTATAAACATTGAGAAGGTCTGGTTGACAGTGTGATAAAATGTAGTCATAGATTGTTTATAAGCACAACACAGAGATCAAGCTATAGTGGAACAACATCTGAAGGAGCTAGCGCGCTTGGAGACCCTGGACAATGGAAAGCCATTGGAAGTGTCTCGTGTAGGGGATATTCCTAATTGTGTCAAGGCGCTCTGCTATTATGCTGGTAAAATTACAGTACCCTCCAAAGAAGCTTCGTGTTTGTGTTAATGGTGGTCTGGTTGTAATTGTAGGATATGCGGATAAAATTCATGGATTAACATTAAAGATGAACAAGAAATATCAGGCATATACTTTGCATGAGCCCATTGGTGTTGTTGGTCAGATATTACCATGGAATTATCCCCTCTCCATGTTTGTCTACAAAATTAGTCCTACTTTGGCCTATGGATGCACAATCTTTATCAAGTCAGCAGAACAGACTCCCTTAACAGTGCTTCACAATACACAATTGGGGAAGGAGGTATCAATATTGATATCTTCTGTCAATGCCAATCAATTAACAAAGAAAATGAATATGTTTATCTCAGCTTAGGCTAAAGAGGTGAATGCTTGCCTAATAGGCGGGAATACCAATGGGGGTTCTGAATGTGCTTTTTGAGTTTGCAGAGATAGCTGGAGCTGCCATTATCAGTCATATGGATATTGATAAGGTAAGTTATTAACCCAAGTTTTCTTCAAAGGCAATTTCCATTGACATGGATTTAGGAGAGCATGAGGATGCTCAACAGTATGAGTACCACAGTCAAACCTAGAATTTTCTTCCAGGCATTTGCAATTGACATGGATTTGGATGAGCATGAAGACACTCGGAGGGATGAGTCCATTATTGATCATATATAGCAGAGCAGGAGCAAAGGGCATTAAGTATTTAATACAGCTGCACAAGGACATTATGAAAGGAGATAATTCCTCCAGGATATCATCTAAAGATGGTGTTGACTCACTACTGGAGGGTGATGAGAGTTTTATCATTGAGTTGGACACTATAGTGCAGAGAGAAGACCATATAGGTGAGTCATCTAGAGCACCAGAATCAGAGGAAAAGATTGAACCAATAGTAGTTGGTGCTCTGCCGAAACCTCTTTTTTGAGAGGAAAGAAAAGGTCAAGCCTTGGTGCATGGGCAGAGTTGCACAAGGAAATGGTGAATGAGATTTGAGTTGCCTATTTTGCATAGTGGGAAAATTTTGTTAGGATAATGATAATATCCCAAATCCTGAGAAGCACTGGTGTGAAGATACATAATTATTAGCTTGTGCAGGATTATGAAGTACATAGACATTTGGACGAGGTGAACATAACCTGTTTCCAAGTCATGGTTGAGAATTAGGACTAGGGGAAATGGTGATCGAGCACTCAAGAACCAACTACATACAAAGGAGGCATATCCAAAGGGTTTTAGGGAACAAGCAGAGATATCCAAGAAGGGATTTGAGGAGGCTTTGAGGAATGATTCAAAGTTAAAAACATAGTTGGCAAAGTTTTGAACTGAGGAAGATTTTAGAAATGATTCGAGTTTAAACCAGACTTGGATAAATTTTGAAGCAAAGAAATCTTTTAGAAATGATTAGATTTTAAACAATAATTTTCTCAACTTTGGATCAAGGAAACTAAATGGCAGAAATAGATGAAGGCCAAAGATTTAGAAGGCACAAATCAAGAGTCAGAGGTTGAACATGGGGAGCATTACAACAATACAAAGATAGCAGTGAAGAGGATAATACTTATGGAGTTTGAAAAATACAAGGGATGCACTTTGCCTTAACAATCTCAGACTCCTTGACCGCTATGACTATCTCCACCACAACCGCACCAAACCTGCACTTCCACCCACATGCTAGAGTCAGACAGCTCTATGACTAGTACTATTTCTCTAAACATGCCAACTCCTATCCAAAGTAATCAAGGATGATGATTTAATTTGAAAAGGAGATAAATGTTGGAATGAACTTTTTGAAAGGAAACACAGGTGGCTGAAATAGTTTCCTACACTGAATCTATCAGGGGAGAGTTGCAATAATTCTAAACCAATTACATTTACAGATTCAGATGCACATCTAAAAACACATAAATAGATATTCAAAACAGAATAAACTCATAACATAGCATATACGTGGGAAAACCCTTTCGGGAAAAAACCCACACTCCAAACACTCAGCTCAATTGTATTAATTAGCAACAACAACAATTACAATACAATCTCAAAGCTATGCTCTTCAAGAGTTTTCACACTATTATAGGATTCTGAAATAATTTCGGCAGCATAATAGCATCTCTGAAAATCTTCACCCTGTCTCATAAAATTTGCTAAGGCACCAACATATAAATAGAGCTCAACATGATAAGGAAGGCTCCCATGGTTTCCAAAACCAACTTCAAATCCCAAGAGGTATGTTGTGTCAAAAAACAATAACTTTCTAATCCATGAAACGTTGCACATAGCAACTTCCAAAAGCAACAACACCTATCTCATCTATAACGGTCATCTTGCCAAATACAATGTAAGTTCAACATAGAAACTGCAATAACCAAGAATAGGTGCTTTCTTTACCTCACACCACTTAACAAACATGAACTCCACCATAAATGTCAACTGCTAAAATACAACTCCAATCCATAATAGAATTTGCAAACAAAAACTCTTTAGTCAACAAAGGAAATTTCCAAATCAATATCCACTTCAAAATGGAAATATAAGTCAACATCTCCCCCAAAAAATAGTATCTTCCAAGTGAGATCCAACTTCCTAAAAAATAGGGATTATGCCATCTCACCACCTACCATGTAGGATGCCACCTCACAAAGAGGTCCCACAAAGATCAATGACAACTTAGGAAGTTAATAATTTATGATAAAAAATAATTATGCAATAATTAATTAAAAATAATTCACCATGTTGAGACTCTAAGGTTGAGACACCTTAATCCCAACACTCTTTACTTTGAATAAAAGCTAAAATAAAAGCATGAATAAAAGAATATGTCATGCTATGATGTGTAGGTTGTTGATTAATTTTTTACAACAATTGAGTTGTTCCCATCTGCCCCCCATCTTCTAGGATTCTATCTACTTGGATTGTGTTAACTATTACCCTCATGGATTTGCATCAGGTTCAATTGTGGAACAAGATTTGGCATTATGTGTGGGATTAACTATGAAGACTTTCATATCCCATAGAAATATTGCTCGCTTTCTTATCTCATGACTATATCATAACATGCAATGTGCATGCTAAATGCTCAATGAGTGATATCCTAGTCTCTATAGAGTTGTTCTGCAAGATGATTCAAAATTGTCTATTTTCATTTGTTTTTGTATCCCTATGCACAATCCCCATTGTTTCAATATGTTTCCATTTATGTTGCAAGATTCTGAAATGTCACTGGAATGCCTATGCTTGGGGAAGCACAAGAAGTATAATAATTAACAATTTTTTATACACTAATATATTTCCTTTTGGGAACATCACCTGAAACATTTCCTTGTTATCTGATTGTGCGTCTGCATTTGCAAATAATTTGTGTTTCATCTTTCAAGGGACTTTTGATGAGTGAAATATTAGCTTGGTCGGTATTGCTAACTATTCTTAATTTGAGGTCTTATTCCTTATAGTATTACTAATGGGGATTAGGGGAGAGGGGCCCATAGTGGAGCACCCTAACTTCGTGTTTCTAAATTTTCTACATGGAAATTCCAAATCACTCCCAATTTTGTATAGCAATTTATTTGGCGACTCACGTTCTTCTATATTTCATTTTAGGGCCACATCATCAAATATGATGCCACATTAGCATGCTTTTTGTTGAGGTATCCAAAAATTCCTAAAAAAGAAAGTGAGAGTGATAGTGGTGCATTAAGTCATGTTTTATTAGTGTGTTGATGTGGCATCAAATGATTTGTCAAATTGTGTACTTTATGGATAAAAAGTGTTTTGCAATTGGATATTAAGGTGCTCCACTATGGGGTCCATTGAGGACTACTTCTATCCCCACTATGGGCCCCTCTCCCCTAGCATAGTATTTGATTTAAAATTTGTTTCTACAGTATTGTTTCATGGTTCAACATTTGACTTGGGAGTTCAAGATTATATGAGATATCACAAGCATCAATGTTTTTAATGAAGATGTGGCTGGAAATATTCTACTTGGTACTTTCGGTAAACCTTTCATAATAGGTGATTGGTTGTTATCAGTAACTTATGTCATTGCACGACTATAGAAAACATAATTTTCTCGCAAATAAAATCATTTTTTTTCCTTTTAATTTTTTTTTTTAAATGCATGTTTAAACAGCATATGATATTATTTCTCAAGAATAAAACTATATTATTTTTCAATTTGATAGAATTTTGTTTGATGAGGTGTGTGTGTGTGTATATATATATAGTTTTATTTTCTTCTGTGTTTTAATGTTTATATTATAGTTATTTCAGTTCACAACTTGTCATGACTAGTCAATGTTGAATAGTATATGAGAGGCAATGTAAGAAGAAAAAGGAAAAGTATTCAATCACCTAGGTTTGGATGTGAAAAACTCAAGACAAAATAAAGATATAATATCCATATAAATTGAAAAAAACCCTGATTTTTAGAGTCATCTTCATAAATTGTGATGAGCATGAACATGAACGTTATTTTGATGTGGTGAAATTTAGTGCATGCATCTGCCATGTAGTAATTTGCATAGAGTTTGGGTGTATCCTCTTTATCCATCCATAGCTCTCTCCCTCTCCTTCTTCCTAAACCTCTTATACCAATATCTCTTTGCCTCTTTATTTCTATCTCTCCATATTTCTTCTTCCATATCTCCCTTTATCTCTATCTCATTATCTCTCCACCTTTCTCCATCTATCTACCCCTATATCTCTCTTTACTTACTGACGTTATGTACACCACAAATTGCAAAAAAAATAAAATTCAATTTTTATCCTAATTAACCTTCCATAACTCTTTGACGTAGCCATTGCACACAAAGATGCGATTGCTAGTTTATGTATAATGATGCATGGAATATTAGTTAAACAAAGGTTTGGTTCTCTTGATTTTACATTTTTTCATTAAAGGCAATGTATTTAAAAATTCTTAATTAATTATAATCTTTTTATTATTGAGCATTACTAGTATGTTGCTGATTTCTCTTCTAGAATTTGAGTTGGTACTTATTTACTATCTTTTAAGTTATTTTTAGATAAATTAATAGTATTTTGGTCAAATGGAATAAATCTTACATATTTTTGTTGATGTTTCAAATTGTACTTTTCTATTCTAGCATACACACCTTAGATTACAAACCTCACAATTAATGTTTGTTTAGAGTGATAGGGTAAGACTTATGATCAAACTACATGCAATTGTAGGCTACAAATAGAGTACTTTTTTACACTTTAGATGTTATATATTTAAGGAATGTATATTCCTATAGATCTATTATAGAAGGATATTCAAAAGTTTTGTTACTAAAAAATCCATACACTAGCTTACTAGTCATGTAGATCTAAAGAGCTCCTACAAACATATTAATATTAAAATTATATATGCAAGTAAAGATGCAAACAAGATTTATGTTTCCATAATATGATATCATTTATAGAATCATATATATATATGTGACCCTTGAAAAGAAAGAAACTGACAATTCTCTAAAGGTATTTCTCATTTTATTCTCTTTCTCTTGTTCTTCTCTTTTTCTTATTGCTTTTCATTCTCTTGTCCTTTTTCTTCTACTTCTTAGTCCAATTCTTCTAATTTTTCATTTTTCTTTGGCTACATTTTGTTTTGAGGAATTTTTAAAAAGTTTAATTTTGCAATAAGTCACACAAATAATGTCCAAATACTCTAAAGTTCTTATTGTAACTTACTAGTTCCTAACTTTCACTTTATGAAAAAAATCTTCCAAAAATTAGGTTTTGGCATCCTTGATATTTTTTTTGGAAACCCTAAAATGCAATGAATCACTTAATTATGCTCCAATTTATTATATTTTTGTTCTATAGAATCCTTGCTTAGTTCTTATAAAAACTGTAGTGTAGAAAATTGTATACACTTACAATTTCACATTATGTTTTTCCCCCCTAGTTTATTGGACTTAATTAAGCTTCTAATTTTCCAAATTATGTATTCTAAAGCCTAATTTTTACCATTTTTTTGGAGGATAAGTATTGAATAAATGCATCCAATCATTAAATTGTCACCGACTTTGATATATTTCAGGTGTCTAAAGGATAGAATCACATGAAAAAATTTAAGTAAGGAGACATAATATCAGAAGCACTTGAGTGAAAAACCCATCGATTTATCTTAGAATGTAAATATTCCATAGGAAGTTAAAGAAACACAACAAAAATACACTCCCCTTGATTCAGTAGTAGAGAGCTCCCCAAAATTTGACACTTTATAATTATAGTGCATAGGCAAGTCCTATTGGAGTGGAAAATGACACTTTATAATACTATTGTGAAATTGTTTCAAATTGTTTAGGCATGAAAAAATAACCACTTCCAATAAATGATACTCAATTTTGAGTTCCCAATTGAAAGCTATGTCAATTTTAATTTTTGCCAATATGCCTAAAGTTGCATTACTTTTTTAATATGATTTTGATGAAATTATTACCAAAGTGAATGGTTATATTTTTTACACCAAATTAAGGGAAAAATGAAATGGATTTAAGACCCCTTGGGTTAGTTGTGACCAAGGACTAAAAATCCATGTGACTAAGGGATTATGTGACCAAAATGATTTCACTCTCCAAATTTTCTTACAACAAATGAGGTCACCCTTTGCATACAAGGGAAACACCTTTTTATCAAGGCCAAGTTCAATTTCAAAATCCTAAAGCTTGCAAATACTTTTGAATTTTACCTTGAAGCTGAAGAACTCGTCACTAATTTGTAATCTTCATGTCAAAATTCCCTTCAATGTAATGTATAAACAAATTGAATCCATTTTCATTCACATCAAGGAATGCTACCATGGAGAAATGACCAAGGAAATTAGCTTGAGTGAAATAGAAATAACACATAAATGTGAATTGTAGGGTAATAAAGGATGTTTTTTAATGTGAAAATGAGGTGTATATAAATGAATTTTGAGCAAATAAAATTCATTAATTTTGGGAAAGTTTTGTTCAAAATTCATAACAATCTATAACTACCACCTTCCCCACTAAGCAAGTGGTTACCAACTCGCCAACTAAGAAAATAGTTAACTCTACACCAACATACCTCCCTACTCATTCTAAAATTCAATTAATGACTCGATTTGATCTTATAACTACTCAATTATTTTTTCCTACCCAAAAATAGTTTTTAATTTTAATTGAATGCATTTTCATGTAATTCCACTAGTACAAAAGTGAGGATGACCCACATCTTTATTATATATAATAATTGAATCTCCAACTTTTGATGTCTCTTAGGCCATTTCTTGGTGATTGATCTAGTAGATTTCAAGGGATTTTCTTTGATTACGTGGTAAGGTAAGGTGTATATTAAGGCGAGAATATACAATCTTTTTTCATTTAATAGAAATTTATAATCACTTAAATAAATTCATTACTTCCATATTTGGATTTCACATATCTATCCCTTTCCAACCTTTTTGGTGGTTCATCTTTTATAAAATACGTGATAAATATCACTAATCCATCAATATCATCATTTTAGAATTTGTGCATAAGATAAGTTTTAAATTTGTGAATTAATATACTAGAGAGGGAACAAATATCAATACTATATACTAGATCTATTTTAAGAACTGTAAAAAATTCAACATCGTTTACCCAATTTATAGTGATACCCACTTGTAGTTATTTTATATGAATGATGACTACATTTCATTCTTGTCTCCTTTGTATATTTTTTGTTCTTAAAGAGATGTCAGAGTTCATGAAAGGTAAAAAAATAAGTTTTCTTGTACTTTTACTATATGATTTTCTATTTTGCTTAGTATATTTTTAAGGTAAGTGAAAGTACTTCTAAAAATGATGATTTTAAGGGATTATTAAGTATAATTTTAGAGTCAAATAATATTTTTTAGGTTCAAGTTATTGCAAGATGATAATATTCACTATAAAGAATGGATCTATTTTCTAAATCATCTAAAGAGTTGTTGATAGAAAAAACTTGACTAAATTCTAAGGTTTGGTATTTGCTTATATGTAGTAGACCTTGGTATGATGCAATGAAAAGGGGGAGCAAAGATATCAAATAAGTATAAACTAGATTATAAAAAATTATACAAACTCATATATATGCACTATTAAATACAGAAAATCATATATTCATAATTTTTTTACTTATACATAGATTATAATTATTTTTTCAAGCTTTAATCTCACTTATCATCTTCTTTATTTTTACATATATTTAATTCATTTAAAAGATCCATATATTGTAATGACTATAATTAACCAAAAAAAATATATTAAATGTATTGTAAATGAAAATAAAAGAAGTCAATTCTAACTAAAAAAACCTAAATCTTTTTATACTAAAAAATTATCTTGATCAAGTCTAAATTAAAAATTAATAAAATATCATTGAAATCTTTACCTACTTTGTATGGAATCTTGTATTAATAGAATTTGATTAAAAAAATCTACTTTCTAAGCAAGAATGAAGGCATAAATATAGTGTTGAACAATTCACAAGGAAGAATTTCATTTGTAAAAGACTTTTGAAATATTATTAAAATAAAATATCACCCAAAAAATATTTTTTCTATGTTTTGTTTAGGTCAAGTAGATTTTTTTAGTTTTTAGGTCATTTAGAGACAGACATTTTTTTTTTTATGCTTGTCATTTTACGTGACTTAAAAGTTAATGAATTGTACAATAATTTTTAATAATATTATTTTATTATATTAAATACTTAATCAATATGATAATATTTATTATGTTAAATTGAAGAGTGAGCTTTGAATATATAATATGATGTTTAATAATTTATTATGTTAAACTGTGATAATTATTTAGCTTTGTTAATCTCATTATTAATAAAAAAATATATAACAAAAGCTTACTGACAGACGAATTCAAATGTTTCAAAGAGCATAATTCCAAAACTAAGCATCTAACATTCATACTTTGTCTAAACAGAACCCCATAGCGCTAGAGTTTAAAGGAAGAAAGATGGTTTGTATGGCTTTGGGGGGGCCGTGGAGAGTGATGCATAAAACGACGTTCTGAAATTGAAAGAAATTTCAAAGTAGAGGTGTTATCTAGTGGCGAGGCCGAGACAATTGTTCGTAGAATATTTGGTGTATGTCGGTGAGAACAAGCGGAGATATTTGATCAAAGTTGACGTGGGCAAGCGAGTGATGTGACATCTTGCGTAATCATTTATTTATTTCTTGTACGAATTTACATTAAATAGAAAACTAGAAATACATTTCAAAATCACAACAATCTAGCTACAATTTCATTTAAATGTTAATCATTAGTAGATAAAATCTCATATGATTGAAATCCTTCTAAACTTTCATCGTGGTACATCATATTTTTGAAATAAGTTTCTTTTTGGCATACATTAAACACTTAAATTTTGGTATAGAATGAATGCATTTGAAGATATGATTTTGTTATGATGTTTTGAAAAAAATATAATTTCTATGAAATAATCATTTTGTGTGTATTTATGTGAATGTGGAATATAAATGCTAAATTTTGAGTGATGACTGAAGTGAAGGTCGACTTAATATGTCCTTAATTCTCATGAATTGATTATCAATTATAATTGTGTTTATTTAATTGCAAATGTGATTATAATTATGATGAATTAAATACCTTGACACTAAATGAGGTGGATAAAATATAGGTTAGTTCTCCCTCCTAGTCAAGGAGGGAGAGCATCATTAGGGAGACGGCTATAGATCGAGTTGGATGGGAAAGTTATACCATGTGTTCAAGAAGTTTATCCATACACATCACTAGGTTTACCTATGATTTTAGTGATGTCATTCCTATTGTAAGTTATTTATTGTCTTTTCATACTTATATGTGCATGATTCTATGCATTCTCATCACTCTCTTCAATTATATAGTTCAATATTTTCACATTTTGTTGAGTATTTTGGTCATCATATGTATTTTGATCAACATGTGATCTAATGAATCGGTAAAATGTTGTTCAAATAACACCCAATTTTGAAGATGTAAAACTTGTTGTCACTATCTTAGAGATAAGAGTTATATTATTTCAAAATTAACAACTATTTGGAGTGATGGTCCAAATTTTTAAAAAAATGAATTTATTTTTGTTGTGGAAATTTTAAATATTTTATTATTAAAAAAATACACATAATGCAAGCACGGCAAAAAAATTACTAAACTCTAAGGTTTAGTATTTAGTTATATGTAGTAGACCTTGGTATGATGCAATGAAAAGGGAAAACTAAGATATCAACTAAGTATAAACCAAATTACAATAAATTATACAAACTCATATATATACACCAGTAAATATATTCATATACTCTTTTGACTTATACATGATTATAATTATTTTTTCATTCTTTAACTTATACATAGATTATAATTATTTTTTCATTCTTTAATCTCACATATCATCTTCCTCATTTTTACATATATTTAATTCATTTGAAAGACCCATATATTGTAATGATTATAGCTAACCAAAAAATAAAAATATTATTAAATGTCTTATAAATGAAAATAAAGAAATCAACTCTAATTAATAAAACCTAAATCTTTTAATTGTAAAAAGAGGTATCTTGATCAAGTCTAAATTATTATTATTTTTTTAAAATCATTGAAATTTTTACCTACATTGTATGGAAACTTGTATTAATAAAATTTGATTAAAAAATTCTACTTTCTAAACAAGCATGAAGGTATAAATATAGTGTTGAACGGTTCACAAGGAAGAACACTATTTATAAAAGATTTATAAAATATTATTAAAATAAAATACTATCCAAAAAAATAATTTTAATACCTTTGAAGAAGAGATTTTTTTTATCAAGATATGATATTAATTTTTTATGCTTTCCATGACTTAAAAGCGAACGAATTATATGATAATTTTTAATAAAATTAAATATATTTGATCAATGTTGACATGGGAAAGTGCGTGATGTGACATCTTGTATTTGTGATCGTTTCCAAAGATATTAAAGCATTTCTTCTTAGTAAAATGAGAAATTTCAAAGCGCTAATCATTTCTTTGTTCCTTGTACTAATTATGTATTTCATGTGTAGTGTTGTATGGAATATTAGTTATTCAAAGGTTTGGTTCTCTTGCTTTTGCATTTTGTCATTAAAGACAATAAATTTAAAAATTCTTAATTAACTATATATTTTTTTATTGAGAATCAATAGTATGTTGTTCATTTGTAGTTTTGAATTTGAGTGGGTATTTATTTTATGATTTATTTCATTTATTTTTAGATAAAATAATAGTATTTTGGTCAAATGTAATAAACATTGCATATTTTTGTTAATTTTTATAATTAAGTGTACATATTTGTAAATATTATCTTATTGACAAGATATGGATCAACATTAAATAGAAAACTATAAATAAATTTCAAAATCACATCAATCTAGCTACTATTACATGTAAATGTAAATCATAAGCAAATAAAACTTTACATGATGAAATGTTTTTAAAATTTCATAGTGTTACATCTTATTTTCAAAACAAGTTTTTTTTTTTTGGTATAAAATAAATACTTAAATTCTAATATTAGATGATGCATTTGCGGATATGATTTTCTTATGAATTTTTGAAATAAATATGATTTCTATGAAATAATTATTTTTTGTGTATTCATGAGAAATGAACGTGGTATTACCATGTCATTAACTCTTATGAATTGATTATCGATTGGAATTATGTTTATTTAAATGTAAATGCACGATTATAATTTTGATGAACTAAATACCTTGACATTGAATGAGGTGGATGCAAGATAGGTTAGTTCCCCCTCTTCTTCTTTTTTTCTATTTTATTTTTAGACTATAGGAATTGAGTAGCCCCTCATAAAAATTGAAGTGTAGTTGGTAATTTTTTTTACATGATCAGTGATGTTGGCACGGAATGCCCTTTGATACCACGAGGATGGGGGAGACTAGACCTCATGACCTCTTACCTGTAACAAGATGCTTTAGCCAATCGAGCTAGGGGTCCCGCCTGGTTGGTTCCCCCTCCTAGTCAAGGAGGAAGACCATCATTGCGGAGAGGGTTATAGAATGAGTTGGATGGGAAAGCTATACCACGTGTTCAAGAATTTTATTCATACACATCACGAGGTTTACCTATGATTTTAGTGATGGAAATCCTATTGCAATTTATTTCTTATCTTTTCATGTTTAGATGCGCATGGTTGTATGCATTTTCATCAATCTCTTCAATAATATAGTTCAAAATTCTGACCTTTTGTTGAGTGTTTTGGTTATCATATGCATTTTGATCGACATATGATCTAATGAATTGGTATAATGTTGTTCAAATATAACACTCACTTTTGAATATGTCAACCTTGTTGTTACTAGCCTAAAGATAAGAGTTATATTCTTTCTAAATTAAAAATTATCTGGAGTGATGGTGTAAATTTTAAAAGACTTGAATTTATTTTTGTTGTGATAAATTTAAATTTTTTTATTCTTAAAAAATCCACATAGTTGAAGCATGGGAATTAATTGTATGATTTAATGTAAAGTGGGGAGTTTTTATTATTCGCACAACAATTATATTCCTTCATGCATGTGAGAATTGAGAGGCAAGCTATTCTATAGTAACAGTGAGTAAATAATGAAGTTGAGTAAAGTAGATTAATTTCAATGTGAAGTCATGGTGTAGAAGAATAAAATAAAGGGGGATGAATGAGTGCTTTCCTAAGGGAATGTAAAGAAAGAGAAGGCATAATTATTTTGGAATTTATTTTTAAGCCAGTAAAGATGATGAATTGTAGAGAGAGGGATTGAAGAAAATAAATGAAACAAGGAAACCATTCCAAGTTGGTTGGGTAATCATAATATCTATTTTCTCTTTGGAAATTCATGGGAATAAATGTCATTTACAAACTTGTTTAAAAATTAAATGTAAAATCCCCAACATTGTTAGAATAATAGGTAATTACTTAATTAATTTAATCATATTGATTAATTAATTAAGTTACTTTTACTTTAATTTCACTTAAGCTAAACTTAGGCCCATTAATAATTATTAATTAATCACCTTTAGGGTTTTGATCTCCTTTCATAAGGATTGATCTCTTTGTAATTATTCAATTCTTGTTTTTGCTTCACAACAAGTAGAGCACTATTCTTGTGTTTCGTTATCTCTTCTATGTGACAAGTTATTTTGCTTGCAAGTGTTCACTAGGTTTTGTGAGGTTGTATTTCTCAACTTCAACATGGTATCAGAGTTTCAAATCTACCGCTTCCTGTTCATTTTTTATGGGATCCTATCCTAAAAGTGACATTTTTGTGCATCTTGAGTCAAATTGGACCTCACCATTGCATCTAGAATGCTCGAATCAGTCAAGATTGAACTTTGTTTTGTCAAATTTGGATTCACAGCGTCAAATTTGTGAGGGTTTGAAGTTTATGAGGGTTTCCAGATCCAGAGTGTACCTACAATTTTGAAGAGTTATGAGCCCAAGTGAACCTCTCCATCGCATTCAAAGCACCCAAAAACCCCAAAATCGACTATCAAATCGTCAAAATTAGACACAGTGACTTTAGGCTCTAAATATTTTCATTTATGGGTTGTACGGCCTTGTACGACATGAAATCCAAGAAAAATAAATAAAAAAACAACATGCACAATCGCCACCATCAGTTAACTGCTAGTGGTTAATGCTAGTGGCTAGCCTAACCGCTAGGCTTAACCCCCAAACCCTTTTGAAGCAGTTTTGGTATTTTGGCCATAACTTTTGCATATGAACTCATTTTTTCAAAATGAAATATTGCTGGAAAGCTGGTTTCAGGCCCGATCCAGTGATGGAGGTGATTTCTCCTAATTTTTCTATTTTTCTCCATTTATTTCCAGTCAAATTCAAAACTTATTTTTGCACTCCCAAGGGCATAACTTTTGCATACATACTCCATTTTTTGCAAACGAATAGGTGGCAGAAAGGTGTTTAAATACTCTTTTCAAATCTGTAGTTTATTTCATTAGAAAATTTACCAGGTACACAGAGAATTTTTTGAAGTGATTTTTCCTTTTTCTTGTTGAGGAATATTACACATATTGTTCGCAGATCTCTTGCATGGAAGGTGTATTTGTTTGTTGTTTGATCATGTGGCTCATGGTTTTGTGCTTGTTTCACAATTATTACATGGTATAAGAGCATGGATTTAGAAAACCCCTTCTCGATTTATGAGGTTTTTTTTTCTTCAACAAGGTTTGTAGGCTTGAAATCTAAATCCCCTTTGTTGTTTTGCAAATTTTGAAGGTGGGAATTTTTTGAGCATTTTTGTGTGAAAACGACCTCGCCGTTGGATCCAGAGTTGTCAAAAAATTCAAATTTGGCTTTTGTTTCACCTGATTTCGATTCTTGACACCAGATCTACAAGGTTTTGAAGTGATTGCTTTTTTCCAGATATGGAGGGTAGCTATATTTTTGGTGCATTATGATCCAAAATGGAAGTTTCCATTGCACTCAGAAGGTCCAAAAACCTTAAGATTGCATAACAAATCGCCAAAATCTGAGTCAGGAGTTTATGAGGAAAAAAAATTGCTAGGGAAGCCGTATGGCCTCCCCAACATGAAAATCGAGGTAAATAAATTATATCATTTTAATATTTTTTTCTTGCAAATTCGAAAAAAAAATGAAATGCCTTTCAAAAAGGCAGTAGTCTTTTTTTGAAGTTAAAATAAATAAATATTAAAAAAAACCTTTGTGGGGACAGTACCCAAGGTACTACCACCTGCCATTATGGCAGGCGGCAGCCCCTTGGGCCCCACCCCCTATGGCGGGTACCTTGGTGTACAGCCCCCCTGCCATTTGGCAGGGCGGTGACCCCTTGGGACCTATCCCAATTTTTAAAATATTTTTTTAAACATTTTTTTTCAATATTTTTTTCAACAAAAAATAATTATGGTTTTTATTATTTTTTTCAAAAAAGAATATATATATATTTTTTTATATATATTTTTTATAAAAAAATACAATAAGTTTCTTTCGCTATTTTTTTCTTCAAAAATAAAAACATGCATTTTTTTTGCGATTATTATTTTTATTTGCAAATAAATCACATGCATTGTACAAGTGGAGGAGATTTTTTCCCAGCACACTAAATCTAGCTGACCTCCACATTTGGAGGTATTTTTACTAAAATTTGGCAGAGATTCTTTTTTCCCTACTTAGCCCCTCTCTATTGGACTTTTCAATTTTGCACCTCAACTTCCAAAGGCCATATCTCGGCCATACAGTGGGCTTTTCAAGTGCAATTTTTTTTAAATGGGGTAGAATTTTGAGCTGTTCGCAGTGGTGCAAATATTTTCCAATGTGGAAATCTTGTTTTTTCTAGAATTTTCTTTTCTCAATGTTGTTGTTGTTTAGTTCTCGTTTTGGAGACTTTGACGGGCCATATCTTCTACATCTAGACACATTTTTGGGTGCACTATTTTTTTGAAAGTGTGTGTTTTGTTCGTGTACTTCATCATGGTGCTACCAATTTCCTCTTTCTCTATTAGAAAATTGTATTTTCTGCATGTTTTCCTTTTTTGGACATTATGGGCTCCCATTGTATGAATTTTTCATTATATAAATGCACTAAAATAAAGTGCCACAATAGGTGTATCTTTTATGGATCTTGCACATCACTTTGTGCCTTATTATACTCGCACTATGATATAAAGTGCCATGGGGGTTGATGTTTTCCTTTGTTTTTCCTTCATACCTTTCTCATGTGTGTGTTCCTTGGTTTGTGCACCCTTAATCTCTGCTTGTACTTTCATGTCTAGACATTTAGATGTTCTTGGTTCTTTATCATGCACTACATGTAGGCATTTAGTTTCAATGTACTTTTCATACCTCTCCCTTGTCAGCATTATGAGGGGCTTTCTACTGTTGGTGCTAATGCTTCCTTGGTTTCACATTGGAGTGAGTTATGTATATGGTATTTGTTCCTATGTACTAGGTGGATGCAGCAGCTAGTTACCCATGTATCTCGGTGAGATGGAGCACTTACCATATGGACACTCTTGCATTCCTATTTCTAGAGGCGACCTTCCATTTTTCACATGATCAGTTCTTCAAACTATTGGTACTTGTGGCATCTATATCTTTGAGTCCTTGATGTTTTCCTTGGTTTTCCATCGAATTCGAGTAGTGTCATTGGGGGCACTCATACAAATTCTTTTCTTTTTATCTTGATCATTAGATGTTTCAACAAAGGTTATTCTTTCAGCATTTCAACACTCATTCTTGGACAATGTTTGCAACTTCTTCATGCTTCAATGGTGTTCTTTTTTGTTCATCATTTGTTCCTATCTTTTGGGACAACCTTGCCTTGTTTGGAGGCTTCTTCAATCCTTCACTTGGATTTCATCTCTTTTTGGAGTGGAGTTTTTCCCATGAGGTTTTCTCTATTTCTTGCATTATAGAGATCTTTTGTTTGTACATGGGTACCTTATTTGGCCTTATTTTTTGGGACCCATCATGCATTCTCTTTTAGGGGTTTTAGCTACTCCCTAAGTTCATCTTAAGGGGGGGTGTTAGAGTAATCATGCATTAGCTAATAATTAATTAATCTTTAATTGATTATTAGTCTAATTTATTCTCGTGCACTTAAGCTAAACTTGGGATTGTTTGATACTTTATTAGTTCAGCTAATATTAGATCATTATGTCTCATCTCATGTGATGTTGACACTTGTCATGATCTGATCCCTTTCTCATTTAGGGCTTTTCTCTTATAAGCACTCAACCCTAATTGTAATTACTCTCGAAGAATATCTGGATCTTTCATATCTTCTTGAAAGTCTCTTGCTTTTATAGCTTTTTCTTGTTGAGGAATATTGCACATATTGTTTGCAAATCTCTTGCGTGGAAGGTGTATTTGTTAATCAGGCTTTCAGGGACTTTTGCACTGAGCATGGTTTGCAACATCAATTTACAGTACCTTACACCCCTTAGCAGAATGGTGTTGTTGAGAGAAAGAAGAGGACTTTATGGGAGATGGCCAATTGTATGATATAGTCACGGTCTATGGATTCTTCATATTGGGCTAAAGTGGTCAATTGTGCCAATTATATTTAGAATTAGATGCCTTATAAGGCATTACAACATATGACTCCTAAGGAAGTTTGGACCCATGTCAAGCCCAATGTTTCTACATTTTGAGTTTTTGGTAGTGAGGCTTGGACATTTATTCTTGATGCTTAGAGGAAATCCATGGAGATGAAAAGTCAACCACTCACATTTGATGCCTACTATGAGGATGTTAAGGTGTACAAGTTGTTTGATCCTAATTCCAGAGAGGTCTTGTTTCGGTGAGATGTCTAGTTTGATGAGTGCTTTCCTCTGATGGATTCTTCATCACCAGCTTCTCCCTCACTACCTACCCCTCCCTCTTCATCTCTTCAGGATTTTTTATCTCTTAAGGATGATGCAGATGATGATCCACCATCCCCACCACCACCAAATACAGAGTGATAGGGACAGGGTTGGATTGAGCCAATCACTGGCTCAATGCTCTAGGTCTCCAATTGATAACCCCTTGGTATTTCTCTCCACCACTCAACCTATAGGTCCTAAAGGTTATTAGGCACCCCTAGTCTTCCCTGCCAACCGTGCTATCAAGTTTCAAATTATTCACCAAGCCTAACTTGATGCTCTTCCTCTCATTCATCACCTAGCCCTTAATCACCTTAAAGACTAACCATTCTCAAATGTTTCCTAACTCTGTTACAGGGGTGTGTGATACCTTCCATGGCTTCCAAAATCATCTTCTACAGGTGCTTGAACAATCACCAAGCTCCAATTCTCCATCATTTTCACAAAATCTCTGTTTTAGGGTTTGGGCAGGGCTATAAGCCTGAGCCCCTTTTAGCCCTCTCAACACAAGAAAATAGTTCACAACTCCTCTTTTTCAACAGTTTGTGCCAAACTTCCTTCTAACACCTTGGCTCATTTTCCAAGCTCTACAAGATTTTTGGGGTTTGGGACCCTCTCTGCCCGTACACAGGTACAACACAGATTTTCACAAAAACCTAGGGTTTTAGACCATTTCTTGGTCTGTTTTGCTTCTTCCTATCACCATTTGATCTGACAAGGATTCTGCCTTTCTTTCCAACCTTTTGTGACCTCCTGCAACAACTACACACATTTCTTCAATGAAGATACATCACCCCTGCAACGTAAGAACTACTTTCCACTGTCTTCCCCTAACCGGGTGCTAACCAACTCGCCTAGGGAAAGCTTTTTAGCATGCTTCTTGAACTCCTACAAACCTCTACTGCTAACCTATGTACAAGGATGGGGTTTAGCCACATTCCCATTGCTTCCATACTTCTTGGTACGGTGGGAGTGCAGTCTAAACCTCCATTATATTGAATTTACCAGTCAACACAAAACTAAAGAAAAAGACACAGAATTTACAAAAGGGAAAGAAAACGATGGAAAAGTTATCTGTTGTGACAAAACAAAGCTTCAAAAGGATTCTCTACATGCCAAAAAACCAACAAAAATCCTTATTCAATTCATCTAACTGCTGTCACACCAACAAGAATAGGAAAAACAGATTTCTCCACAACAAAATCACTATTTCTTAAATATTCTCTTGAAGACTGCCAACAACAAAAACATCCAACCTCTTGAAAGGTTGAGATCTTCCTTTACAATACTTGGAAAATAGTTAGGTTTTCACTTTTGAGCCTAGGAACGGCCAAACATTGAGTTTTAGAAAACATAATGTGTTTTGCAACCTTAGTCTCAAACTTAGGGAACAACCACAAAAAGGATCTCAAAACTTTATTCAACCTCACTACCTCTAACCTAAGAACCAAAAGTCCTCAACCACAATTAGGATGGTGGAAAAACCTTACAAAGCATGACCAAAAAGGATTTAAGCTAAAAACTTCAAGACAAACTTGCACTTTGGCAGGTGCTCCTGCACCATTCTCCCCCTCTCAGCACAAAGATCAAGGAACTTGAGGTGAAATCAGTGATAGATCAATGCCTAGCTTCTTAAAGTCATCTTCCTCAACCCAGGTAGCCTCAGAGTCATGTTTGTTCCTCCAGTTGACAAGGTGTTCCATGTAGACCTTGTGTCTTGTTGCCTTCTTCACCCTGGACTCCAAGATCTTCTTTGCCTAAGGTTTCTCTTGATTAGGAAGGGGTATATTATTGATATCCTTAAAGATCTCCTGGCTGGTCTGAACTTCATCACTGACTATCCCCTTATACCTGATCAAATCAGCAACATTAAATATTGGAGATATTCCCAAATCTGATGGTAATTCTACCTTGTATGCATTCTTCCCATACTTGGCTAACACCTTGCATGGACCCACTCTCTTCATTTGCAACTTGGTGGACATCCCCTTCTATAATCTGGATTTGTTGAGGTGAACCATAACATAGTCCGCAACTGCAAATTGCACATCTCTCTTTGACAAATCAACTTTTTCCTTCAACTTTTGGGTTGCTGCTGTAACTGTTTGTTTGACCTGCTCATGAATCTCTTTCATTGTCTGAGTGAAGTCTTCTGCATGTCCACTCCTATTCTCTTGAGATCCAAGGTCTCTACGCTCACAAATTCCCCTTGGGTGCATCCCATACACCACTTCAAATGGACTTTTCCCTGTAGTTCTGTTTACACTGTCATTATAAGCATACTCAGCTTGAGAAATCACATCCCATGTCTATCCATATTCCTTTGTCAAGCACCTCAAAAGATTACCTAGCACTCTGTTAACCACCTCTGTTTGACCATCGGTCTGAGGATGGTATGCTAATCCAAATGACAGATTGGTACCCAATCTGCTCCATAAAGTCTTCCAAAAATGGCTCATGAATTTCACATCCCTGTCTGATACAATGCTCAATGGAAAGCCATGGATTATTACAACTTCCCTGAAGAAAAGATGGGAAATGTACCTAGCATCATGTGTAGTCTTGCAAGGAATAAAGTGACTCATCTTGCTAAATTTGTCCACAACTACATAAATACTGTCAAACCTTGCCTTAGTCTTGGGGAGTCCTACCACAAAATCCATACTAACACACTCCCATGGTCTATTGGGAATGGGTAAAGGTTGATACAAACTTGCATTGTTGGCTCCCCCTTTGGCTTTCATGCAAACTACACACTGCTCCACATATTTCCTAACATCTCTTGCCAACTTAGGCTAGTAATAGAACCTTTGTACTAGCTCTAAAGTTTTATTTATTCCAAAATGCCCACTAAGACTGCCATTATGTTTCTCTTGGATTGGATTTTCCCTCATTGATCCTCTTGGGACACATAACAGATTACCCTTAAATAACAGTCCATTTTGCAATGTATACTAAGCATACTGACTATGAAAATGATTCTCAAAATCAGAGCATACCTTGTAGGCTTCTGAAAAGTCTTCATCATCACCATAGAGGTCTTTGAAACTCTCTAATCCAATGCTCTTCAGCTATATTTCCTGCACTATCAACATTCTCCTGCTTAATGCATCTGCCACCTTATTCATTTGCCCCTTCTTATGCTTGATGGTAAAAGTGAAAGCTTGGATGTATTCCATCCATTTCAAGTGTCTATTGCTCAGCTTCTCTTGGGTGTTGATGTAACTGAGTGCCTGGTTATCTGTGAAGACCACAAACTCTTTAGGCAATAAATAATGCCTCCACTTCCTAAGGGACTACACTAAAGCATACAATTCTAGATCGTAGGTGGAGTATTTTTTCTTGGCTTCATTGAGTTTTTCACTGAAAAAGGCTACATGCCTACCTTCTTGACTAAGTACTCCTCCTACTGCTACTCCACTTGCATCACACTGAACGGTGAACAACTTATCAAAACTAGGCAACAACAAAATAGGTTGAGTTGCCACTTCTTGTTTCAGCTTTTCAAATCTTGTATCAACTTCTTGAGTCCATTTAAACTTCATTTTTAGACCACCTTTAATAGTATCTAGGACTAGTGCACATATACCACTAAAATTCCTGATGAACTTCCTATAAAACTGAGCTAAATCATGAAAGCTCCTTCCCCTCTGTTGTTGTGGTTGGTGTAGGCCAGTTTAGGATGGCTACCACCTTGCTTGGATCCATCTTCAACATTCCTTGGGATACCACAAAGCCTAGATACACAAGTTCTTGTTTGAAGAACTCACACTTCTCAAGGTTGATTGCTAATTGTTCTTCTTGCAGCCTTTTGAGAACCATCTCCACATGTTTCAAATGTTCTTATGCTGTCTTACTGAAAATCAGTATGTCATCAAGATATACTACCACAAAAATCCCTATGAAATCCTTAAGCACCTCATTCATTAGTCTCATGAACGTGCTAGGGGAATTTGAGAGGCCAAATGGCATCACTTTCCACTCATACAAGCCATCATTTGTTTTAAAATTTGTCTTCCATTCATCACCTTCCTTGATTCTGATTTGATGATACCTGCTCTTAAGATCCAACTTGGTGAAGAATTTTGCAACTCCAAGACAATCCATCAAGTCTTCAATTCTAGGAATAGGAAACCTATACCTAATTGTGATTCTATTTATTGCTCTAGACTCAGTGCATAATCTCCACTTACCACCTTTTTTTGTTGCCAAAACCACTAGGACTTTACATGGGTTGATACTCTTCTGAATCAGACCTTGACCCATCAATTCTTCCACTTGCCTAGCCACCTCTTGGTTCTGCTCAGGGGTAAGTTTGTATGCTACTTTGTTAGGAAATGTGGCTCCAGGTATGAATTCAATTTGATGACTTATTGCTCTCTTTGGTGGTAGAGTTGTAGGTGTTCCATCACTCACTATGCTCTTGTATTTATCAAGTAACTTTTTGAATGCTTCTAGTAAGACTGTCCTTTCACCCTTCTCTCCCTCTTTGGACTGCATTATAACCACATAACCTTCACCTCCTTGATGTAGATTGCTGATAAACTCTTTACCACTTCTCAACATGATGTTTGGTACCTTGGACTGTCCTTCATCATCCTTAGTCAATGACTGCAGCTTGAAGGTTCTTCCATCCTTCTTGAATTCAATGGTGTTCTCCTTCCCATGATATATAGCACCTCTGTCATATTTCCATGGACTGCCAAGTAGAAGATGGAATGCATCCATGGGTAGTACATCACAAACCAACTTGTCTTTATAGCCTCCAATTGAAAATTCCACTGTGACCTGCTCATTCACCAAAACACTCTTCCCTTTATTCAGCCATGTGACCTTGTAGGGGTTGGTATGAGGTACCTTCTGAAATTTTAGCTTAGTTACTACCTCCTCTGAGATTATATTATCTATAGAACCATAATCTACAATGCCCTTGCATACCTTTCCCAGTATCTTGCACCTTGCTCTAAACAAAGCTCTCCTTTGCTTGGGTTCTTCTTTCATCGGTTGTCTGATTAGCACTCTATTAAACATTAGACTCTCTCCAATTTTAGATTCTATATGATTGATCTCAAGTGATTTGACACTCATGGTATCCTCTTGTGCATAGGCCACTCTTTTCTCATTGTTAGAAGAGGATGCTTTCTCTGGGCACCTATAACCAGGGTGACCTAGCTGATTGCAGTGATAACATTTCATGGTGGCAAAGTAAGAGTTACTTCTGCCTACTCCTCTTCCCCTATTTGAACCTCCTTGAGGTCCTCTTCCTCTGTTAAATCTTCCTCTTGAAGATGTTTCACCTCCATGCTCAGTGAGTTTTGATTCTCCTTGGTTTCTTTGGTCACTACCTCTTCCTTGGTAACCACCACGCTGTCCTCTTTGATCTCTACCTTTGCCTCTACCTTTAGAGGATTGATCATGCTTTCTTTTGTTCCTCTCTTCAATTTTTATAGCCAGCTGATAACATTGGTGGACTATTTTAGGACTCAAAAGTGCCATCTCTTCTTGAATGTTCCATTTCAAACCATTAAGGTATCTAGCCACTTTCAGGCTCTCATCCTCTATCACATTTGATCTCAAACAAATCTTCTGAAACTCTTCAGTATAGGTGTTGACATCTTGATCTTTCTGCCTTAGACTCTGCCTCTTCTTGTGCAACTGAATCTCATAATCATCTGGCATATAGGCTTCCTTTACCGTAGCAACCATTCCTTTCCAGGTTGATATGGGCTACTTGCCTTCTTTCTTCCTCTCAGTCTGAACAAATTTCCACCATGTCAAAGTTGATCCTCTCAATCTTGACTTAGCAACCTTCACCTTCTGAGCTTCTGTGACTCCATCACACTCAAAGTGATTCTCCATGCCTTCTATCTAGTCCATGACTAGGTCAAGTTCCATCTTTCAACTAAAAATCGGTATACCTTCAAGTTCTTTTCCACTCAAAGCTTTTAATGCCTTCAAGAAAGGCTCCTCCTTCAAAATAGGGTCAGGTTCAGGGGTCTTATCTTCCTCTCCAACCTCTTCTTCTTTTGGAATTCTTCCCTCAAACTGTGCACTCCTCACTGCTGCCTCAAGTTGGGCTATTCTTTCCCTCAACTGCTTATTGTCTTCTTCTTGCTCTTCAACCATCTTAGCCAGTTCTACATTGGTCACCATTGTGGAAGAATCACTTGTCTCAATGTCTGACATGCAAGATTTCTTTCCCAAATCTTTAACCTTGCTCTGATGGGTCACCTTAGAATAGTGGTTTACACTTCCTAAGAGGAAGGAAAATTTGGCTTTTTTCCATTCCTCAAATCAAATGGGTTCGGCCGAACCAATGAATGCCCAAATTAAAAAATAATATTGAAGTGGGTTCAGCTAAACCCCTTCCATATGACAAAAACAAAAAAAAAGTTTTCATTTTCACACTTTTACTGTGTTCTTTTACCAGTCACTGTCTCCCTGGTGTGCGCGGCGAACAGAGTCCATGACGGCAACCAAACAAAGTTTCTCTCACCAGCGAAAGAAAATTTTTCGTTCCTCTCTTCAAAGCTCATCATTCCAATTCGCATATCGACCACTATTGAGCACGAGGTATTTAAAATTCAATTTTTTTAGAGTTCAAAATGCATGTATTTGTTTAATTTTGAAACCCTAAATGCAAATTTTTTAAATTTGTTGAATTCAAATTGCACTTGTTTGAAAGTTTTTAAAGCATTTTCAATATAGTATTTTTCTTCCCCGTTTTGCATAATCCAAGGGTTTGAGTAAGGAAAAATGAGTTTCCTCCCAAAGTTAGTGCAAAAAAACATTATAATGGCTCTCAACATAGTCTAAAAAATGGAGATAAATAAATTCCTAAAGACTAGAAGTGTAGTAGGGTACAATGGTCATACACAAATATAATTCATATAAAACATTACATATCATATTATGTATGTGTCTATATACTTGCTACATGAGTAATTTTTTTTATGAAAACCATGTTTAAATGAAAATATAAATGCTTCTAAACTAAACAATGCTTATGGTTCTTTTGGCCTTATAGATTCTTGAACTCACCCTTTGTAAAATCTTGTTTTGATTTTCATTGTTATCTTGCTTAGGGAATTTGTTAAGGGTATGTAAGGTTAAATGCATATACGGATCTCTTGCAATTGTAACCTCTTTACTAGTGTTCAAACATATTTGATACCTTGATGGCATGACATAGATGATGTTGCTTGATATTGCTTTATCCATGGATACCCAAGTAAAATATGAGATACATCTAAAGAAGAAAGAATATGCATAGAATAAGAACTTCCCTCATCTTTTAGACCAAAAAATTAAGGTAAAATAATGTATCCTATAGTTTCAATCAACATATCATTAGTCAATTTTAAATAAACCCTCAAATATGCATATGCTTGTTGATAAAATGATGATAAAACAAAAAGTATTCAATGCATACATTTTATTGGTGAGTAAGATCAATAAACACACCCTTACATGGTTCATGATCCACACAAAACCAAATGACCATTATAATTATTTGGTAATATCTCACAATGTGAAAAAGGTGTCAAAAAAATTAGCATACCTAAATCGTAAATTGACTTGTCATAAAGTGGGTGGGTAGCTTAGTGGTGGAGATTTGTATCCTAACTAGTTCATGGAAATTTCAACATGGTATTAGAGCCAAGCTAGGTGCATTTGACACCTATGTTGTGGCTCAAGGGAGTGTGTTGGAGAAATGATACACACCTAAGCCATAAAAAGACTCATCACAATGTGAGCCATTAGCTCAATAGTAGAGCATCCTAACACCAAATGGGAGGTCCTAAGTTTGAATACTAGTTAGTCCATAGAAATTTCTATAAAAGTCAATCACTAGTACATAAGAAGAAGAATAAGTACCCTTATAATTTTTATTAATACCAACAAATTATCATTCCTCACATACATAGGTGAATCAATGATTTCAAGCTTGTCAACATGTATATGTACCTCAATCTCATGACCCTCATATAAAACCATTTTATTAGATTTATTTAGTGTAAAATATTTAAATTTTCATTAGGAGGAACAATTGAAGGATTGACCCCAATATTAACCCCCTCAACCTAATTTTTTTTTTTATCAATCAAATCCTTAATCAATTATTCCTTAATCCCATAAAATGTTGAGTATAATTACAATTAACTCTACAATTTAATAACAAAATTCTTTCTCATTATATCTTTTGGGAATAACTTTAGATTTATCTAATGGCCTAATAGGAGGAAGTGTAATCATGCAAGCACTAAGTAAATTTTGAAGCACATTTTCAAAGGAAAAAGTTGGAGGCTTTAGAGTCATAATTATATTAGAAACATTTATAATGTATAGTTTGTACAATGGTCATTTCCATTATTTTTTACTATCCTTTTGGAAATAATTTTTCTTTTCAAATTTACAAGGGTAGGATGATGTAGATGAAGCATTAGAAGATCCATAATTAAGTGTGGTAGCCTCTAACAACTTTAGTTCTTAACATTCATCTCACTTGCACATGCAAATTTTAAGAATGTATATACTTTGTAGATCCTTGTTTACAGTCAAAAATCTAAAATAATAAACTTCAATCTAACATTCCCAATATTTGCATTGGCCAATTTCAATATTAAAAAATAGACCCAAATGGAAGATAATACTATTAAATTTCATGGGAAGAACTTAGCCAATAACTTATCATCATACACAAAATCCAAATATGTAGCACTAAAGAACCTTGAATGTGTCATGGGATCTCCTTTAACATTGTGCATCTCAAATCTAGGATCCAAAAATCCAACAAAAAATGGATATGTAAAATTTTCAATAGAAATTGAATTGTGTTTGATTTTTATATGTATGTCTTTTTTTGTTTCCATTAGGTAAGGAATCAACATTACTTTTCATCTCAACAAGCCTTTAAACATTAATGTCAAGGGTAGATAGAGGCACACTAGGATTAAGAACATGAATGAAAGTGGCAAGATGAGAAATGGAAGGTGGTGTATAAATTTTTCGTGACATAATAAATGAGTGTGGAGTGACAAAGACTTGCGTAGGAATATCACAGTGAGGGGAACATGGGAAGTGTAAAAAAAACTAATGAGAACTAATGTGGAGACAAGAGAACTATGTGCATCATAATAAGTAAGCATGAGATGAGATCTAGGAAAAAGGAGAGGATAAATTTGGGGAGATTTGGTGGAAGGAGAAATAAATTGCATAAGATAGATAGGAGTAAAACAATAAGGAGGAATACATGAAGAAGAAGCTTGGGATGGAGGGAAAATGGCACATCACTCAAAGGGATTGTTGAGCTTATCCTTTTACCTATTTAACTTTAAGTACTTTCTTTCCACATGGCTTATTAATCAACATAGTATATGAAGGAGATCAATCATTGTACTAGGATTAATATTACTAGCCAAATTTGCAAGATCCAAAGAAAGGTTGTGTGCATCAAAGCTATATCTTGATTACCATTTTCTCAACAAGGGCCTCATGGTCAAATGATTCTTCTCCATTATGATAAATTTAGTATCATGCATATTCCCAATCATACCAATTTTAGCTTGATTCACAACCATGGTGGGATTGAACTATGACTTCTTATAGTTAGGAAAAGAGGATGATTTTGGTATTAGAAGGAAATAAGGACCGAACAATGTTTAGATTTGATTAAGAAATTAGACAATGAAAAAGCACTTAAATCTAAAAACTAAATAAGATTCAAGAAAACCTTTAAACTACTTGGGTATCAAAGAATGATTTACATAATAAAAAGTTGAAAATCTACAAATAGAAATACCAAGTTACAAAAACAAGAATAATTGTTATGGTAATAGAAAGAGAAAATGCTTCCTCTTAAAAAACATAACATTAAGTACCAAAACATGATTCAAGTACCAACACATTCAAGTACCAAAACATTAAGTATGATGATTGGGATGAGAGGATCAACTTGGGGAGGATTATTATAACATCATTAGTTGGAACTTTTTAATTTCATCTCTTTGTGTTATGTGTTGTTTTTAATGTTTTTAATTAGAGTGAAGATGATGTTAATATACATTTAATGATGCATTTTGAAATTTATTTAGTAAAGGTCTCATTTTGTACATCTTTAGTAATTGTATAAAAATTTGGAATATTTTGGTTAATACATCTTATTGGAAAACCATTCATTGAAAATTTTTGAAGCCCACAACCGAATGGTTTGTGATGACCTCTTGCCTTCAAAAATTTCTATTATGCTCATCAATTTCAAACCATTTTGGGGTTCTTGAATGTTTTTAAATTTTAACAAACTCATTACAAAAAGATGGATTTTGAATTTCTTTTTCTTTTTCACATTTAGGTTCTCTCTTCTTATGTAATTTGGAGACACATTGAATTTCATTGGTTCATGTGAGATATTTATAACAAGTATGCAATAAAGTCAAACTTTATTAGATTTGATTCAAGTAATATGACACATTTATTTGCTTTCCAATCTATAATTTTTTGATGTTCTCAAGGCTATATAATTGAAGTTCATTTATGTTAACAACTATTAGATTAAATATTTTTATCCCCAATTATTTTCAAATGATTTTATACTTTAATCTTTGTATTCTTATTCTTTCTTTCATCGTTTCATTTAAAATTTGAACCATTTAAGGATGTTATGTTATAGATTATAGTTGTCTTCCAATTCTTTTTAAATCAAGTTAATAGTATGAAAATATTATTGATGAGTAGATGAATTAAATTACAAGTTCTATTTTAGATTGTATTCTTTTTATCTAGATATATTATTTACCAAAGTCTCATTGTTTTTTTAGGTGTCTTGTATATATATATAACATGGAAAATGTAGATCATAATGTTCCACACATTGCTAGAATCTTCATTTTGGAAATACCACTAATGAGATTAAAAATTTGAGAGATTCATTAGCACAGGGTGCAAACCCGGGGATATATATTGAACCATGCATGTTAATATTACATAGTCTAGAAAAACTAAAAGATGAACTTGAGAGGACTAGTGCATATTCCCAAGACAGAGTGATTGCTATTCTTTCCCGCATGCGGGAAGAAGTACATGGTGACGTTCCCCTTAAACAAATACAAGATAGTGTCACCAAAGAAATGATAAAAGCCACTTGTTTTCCATTTTATCAAAATGTGCGTAAGGTTAGGGGATACCAGGTCACCAGATGTGTTGATCATGCTATGGCCTCATTGATCTACCCACGATTTCTAGCGGCACATGGTATATACCCAAACAATGACCAGATTCCATTGTATTTTGTTCAACAATTGTATATTTGGGGGGTCCATTTTGGGCCTCAAAGTTAGCCACGGACATTCCCACACCATATGGTGGTGAGGGGAAGTAGTAGAAGTTGCTAATGAGCCCTACCTATTTAGCCAGAAGCGGATAAAATTTTAATGTTTAGGGTATTGGTTGGTGAGAGGTCTCCTGCTCTCACCCCAACTCTAGCCCCCATAGCAGATGAGGTTGTCATTGCTTCCCAAAAGGAAGCAATTGACACTATAGGTGACATTGCGGCTACCACCACTAAGATATTTGAT
>VDFB02132243.1:61141-101228 GCA_007258455.2 Sequoia sempervirens | reverse complement strand
TTATCTCTCTCCCACTCGCCCCCCTCTCTCTCTGAAGGATTAAATTTGATGGTCGAATTTACCTGTCAACAAATTTTTTAATTACGGTTATCTATTGAAGGGTGCCCTTAAAACATATGATATACCTTAGTGTATATAAAATTATATATAAATCAAACATATATATCATTATAATTCTATATAAATTTTCACAGTTTATCCAAAATATCTCCTTTTACAATCTTCTTAAAATTTTGATTGTATTTTATAGCAAAAATCTTTAAATACGGTCATATGGCCATCAAATTTAAGTTATCATTTAAAAATAATATAAATAATAATATCTATATTAATATTAAAAACAAGGTGTTCGACCGAACATTCTTAGAATGTTCGGTCGAACCCATTTAAATTCTTTTTTTTTATTCCATGTGTTGGTGGTTTGGCCAAACATGGGTTCGGTCGAACCCCTGTTCGACCGAACGTTTCTAAGTTGTTCGACCGAACACTTGTTTGGCCGAACCCATCTTTTTTCATCCTTGCTTCCTAAGGCACCAGAATTGCTGAAAATTTTGCGTTTCGAAGCTCGATTTGAGAATGAAAATGGAGGAGATCTCAAAAACCCAACTAGTATCGAGTTCCCCTCAAAACGAGCTATCCAACGAATATAATTTTAGTATGTTTTGATTATATTATCTATTTGTTTTTTAAGTTTTATTAAATATAGGTTTTTCACTGAAAACAAAACTTTCTGTTCTGCACAAGTGGAAAAATAGAAGATTATCAAAAAAAAAATTAAAAATATTAGTGCACCAGATATTGGAGTCCTTGATCCAAAAAAAAAAAAAAAGAATTTCAATACATACAATAAAAGTTATGCGTTATACGGTCGTGTTATGTCTAAATTGTAATTGATTTGACTTTGAAACTTGATTAAAGAAAAAATATTCAATAAAAACTATCTAACCAAGTGGAAGCACTAGATATCAGAGTTACAAATCTAAATTTGAAAGAATTAGAATTTTATCTTTCAAGGAAAAAAAGTTATGCGTTATACGGTGTGCGTCACTTTTTAAAAATGTTGTTTTTTGAAAAAAACAATTTTCGTGGGAGATGGAAAAAGAAGTGCATTTTGATTCCAAAAAAATTGAAAAAAATATTTTTAGAATCTACAGACAAAATATGACAAGACTCTAGTTTGCATCATCTTCAAATTCCTTTTGGTTTAATCGCTATAGGTGCCCGAATGTGGATATTGTGTTTAAAAAAAAATATCAGTGTCCAGTTTGGCCAAAAATTGTAAACCACTATTCTGGGATCACCCTGATACCAATCTGATAGGGACAGGGTTGGATTGAGCCAATCACTAGCTCAATGCTCTGGGTCTCCAATTGATAACCCCTTGGTATTTCTCTCCACCACTCAACCTATAGGTCCTAAAGGTTATTAGGCACCCCTGGTCTTCCCTGCGAACCCTACTATCAAGTTTCAAATTATTCACCAAGCCTAACTTGATGCTCTTCCTCTCATTCATCACCTGGCCCTTAATCACCTTAAAGACTAACCATTCTCAAATGTTTCCTAACTCTGTTACAGGGGTGTGTGATACCTTCCATGGCTTCCAAAATCATCTTCTACAGGTGCTTGAACAATCACCAAGCTCCAATTCTCCATCGTTTTCACAAAATCTCTATTTTAGGGTTTGGGCAGGGCTATAAGCCTTGAGCCCCTTTTAGCCCTCTCAACACAAGAAAATAGTTCACAAATCCTCTTTTTCAACAGTTTGTGCCAAACTTCCTTCTAACACCTTGGCTCATTTTCCAAGCTCTACAAGATTTTTGGGGTTTGGGACCCTCTCTGCCCGTACACAGGTACAACACAGATTTTCACAAAAACCTAGGGTTTTAGACCATTTCTTGGTTTGTTTGCTTCTTCCTGCCACCATTTGATCTGACAAGGATTCTGCCTTTCCTTCCAACCTTTTGTGACCTCCTGCAACCACTACACACATTTCTTCAATGAAGATACATCACCCCTGCAACGTAAGAACTACTTTCCACTGTCTTCCCCTAACCGGGTGCTAACCAACTTGCCTAGGGAAATCTTTTTAGCATGCTTCTTGAACTCCTACAGACCCCTAATACTAACCTATGTACAAGGATGGGGTTTAGCCACATTCCCATTGCTTCCATACTTCTTGGTATGGTGGGAGTGCAGTCTAAACCTCCATTATATTGAATTTACCAGTCAAGACAAAACTAAAGAAAAAGACACAGAATTTACAAAAGGGAAAGAAAGTGATGGAAAAGTTATCTATTGTGACAAAACAAAGCTTCAAAAGGATTCTCTACATGCCAAAAAACCAACAAAAATCCTTATTCAATTCATCTAACTACTATCACGCCAACAAGAACAGGAAAAACTGATTTCTCCACAACAAAATCATTGTTTCTTGATTATTCTCTTGAAGACTGCCAACAACAAAGACATCCAACCTCTTGAAAGGTTGAGAGATTCCTTTAAAATACTTGGAAAATAGTTAGGTTCTCACTTTTGAGCCTAGGAACGGCCAAACATTGAGTGTTAGAAAACACAATGTGTTTTGCAACCTTAGTCTCAAACTTAGGGAACAACCACAAAAAGGATCTCAAAACTTTATTCAACCTCACCACCTCTAACCTAAGAACCAAAATTCCTCAACCACAATTAGGATGGTGGAAAAACCTTACAAAGCATGACCAAAAAGGATTTAAGCTAAAAACTTCAAGACAAACTTGCACTTTGGCAGGTGCTCTTGCACCACAGAGCATTTTCCCAAGTGGGCCCACTTTATTGTAGAGGTAGTTAGATATTTTGTAGGTGATCCAGACATTGAATGTTAGTCTTTTTATTCATGCCATTTGAGATGATCCTCAGAGGTTTTCAGAGGCAACAGGTCACCCTAAGTGGGATGGGGCTATGGAGGAGGACTATTCTTCTTTGATGAAGAATAATACTTGGGATCTTTGTCATCTTCCTAAGGGAAGAAATTTGGTTCAGTTCAAGTGGGTGCACCATACCAAGTTTTCTACAGATGGTTCGATAGATATAAGTACAAAGCACATCTTGTTCTGAAGGGGTTTTCTCAGGTTGAGGGTATTGATTACTCTAAGACCTTTACTCCTATTTCCAAGATTAATTATATCCACTTTGTGCTATCACTAGCAGCTTCACAAGGATGGATACTTTTTCATATGGATGTGAAGAGTTCCTTCTTGCATGGGGGCCTACATGAGGAGATCTATATAGACCAGCCTCAGGGTTTTGTCCAGGACACTTCTTTGGTTTACAGACTTCAACATTCATTATATGGTCTCAAACAAGCCCCACAAGCTTGGTATGAGAAGATGGACTCTCTTTTGCTTTCCTCTCACTTCACACGCTATCATTATGATCCCTTAGTGTACATTCAATGTCAAGAGGGTGATCTTTTGATCCTTGTGCTATATGTTGATCTCATTCTTGCAAGTAGCTCATCCTCTATGATTCAGAGTGTTCAGAGAGCTTTGATGGAGTAGTTTGCGATGAAAAATCTTGGTCTTCTACACTATTTTCTTGGTCTACAGGTTATTCAGTCTTCAGATGGGATTTCCATATATCAGCAAAAGTATTCTCTTGATATGCTACAGAGATTTGGGATGCTTGATTGCAAGCCATCCCCCACACCATTTCGGTCAGGTGTTGTTATGTCTTCCACTTTCTCTTCTCCTTCATTAGACTCTACATTGTATAGGCAATTGGTTGGCAGTTTGTTGTACCTGACACATTCACGTCCTAATCTTTCCTTTGTGGTTGGTCTTGTCTCTAGGTTCTCACATGATCCACATGAGAGCCATTGGCAAGTTGCCAAATGTATCTTGAGGTACATTTAGGGCACCACATAGTATGACATTCACTATATATGAGGAGCCCTTCACATTGTTGGATTCACTGACTCAGATTGGGCTGGTGATGTCAATGATCGGAAGTCCACTTCTAGCTTTTTTTCCCTTGGTTTTGGTCCTATCACAAGGTCTTGCAAGAAGCAATTTGCTATTGCATTATCATCTACAGAGGCTGAGTACTGAGCAGCATTGTTAGCTATTCAAGAGATTTTATTCCTTCGACAGTTGATGACATAGTTTGGGTTTCCTCCTGATAGTCCCACTATTCTTTGGTGTGACAATGATAGTGCTATACACATTTCTTGCAATCTAGTGCAGCCTCAGCGAACGAAGCACATTGAGATCCGCATGCACTTTATTAGGCAGTTGATTCAAGATGGTTCTCTCATCTTGGAGTACATTCCTACATAGGCACAAGTTGCAAACATCTTCATGAAACTTTTGACATCGCCACACTATCTTCAATTGTGATCTATGTTTGGGGTGAAGGAAGTTGTCCTTAGGGGGTCTTTGTGAGGCCTTCCTTCATGTTTTTTTTGCATGATTTCATCTCTTTTTGGAGATGAGTTTTTTCCCACTGGGTTTTCTCCTTTTTCTCCACTTTACAAAGATTTGGTTGTATTTGTGTACCTCATATGGCCTTGTTGTTGGGACCCATCTTTTCTTTCATGCATTTCATCCTTTATTTTTTAGCTTCTCCCTAAGTTCATATTAAGGGGGGTGTTAGAGTAATAGGTAATTACTTAATTAATTTAATAATTTTGATTAATTAATTAAGTCACTTTTACTTTAATTTCACTTAAGCTAGACTTAGGCCCATTAATAATTAAATAATTATTAATTATTAATTACTCACTTTTAGGGTTTTGATCTCCTTTCATAAGGATTGATCTCTTTGTAATTATTCAATTCTTGTTTATGCATTTTTTGCTTTACGACAAGCAGAGCACTATTCTTGTGTTTCGTTATCTCTTCTACGTGACAGGTTATTTTGCTTACAGGTGTTCACTGGGTTCTATGAGGTTGTATTTCTCAACTTCAACAAACACCTTCCATGAATATTTTCTTTTAATAAAAAAAAAATATTTTACCTCCTCTCTACTAGAGGATATTGGGGTCAAACCAATCTTTATCACTTTTTTTTCTATAAAAAATATTCTGATTATATCATTTTTAAGGGAAATTTTGTATACATTATATATTTATACTAATCATATATAAGTTTATGCATTCAAATACTTAATAATAGTAAGAATTTTATAATTGAAAGTTATAGTTTCACTTTATAGATACACTTCTAACTATGTATTAATGCATTGATAGTAGAACATTTGTTATTACATTGGAAAGGTTGGGCTGAAATGTACAATTGGTATTCTAAATATCATATTTTTGTGTATTTTTTGAGTATTATCTCAATATAAATCTACCCATGAAAATAATATGATATTTTTACACATAAAACGAGTAATGGGATGATATAAATATGCTCAAACAAGAATTAATATGTATATGTATATATTTTTATTAGGGCCAATACCAATTTGAGCATGTAAAATATGTTGTGTATATAGTGAAAATAGTGTTGATAATAAAGAGGCCCAATCATGAGTTTTATTTGCATGAAAAAATTCTTATCTCAATGGTTGACTTCAACCATTACTTTTCTAAATATGATATTTTAAAATAGTAGTAAAGTAAGGACTCATAACCACCAGTATATATTGAGTAATTATATCATGCTACATGTAAGATGTAAATGATTTGGTAGCTAAGAACACCCTACTATTAGTACACCTACAAACATAGAAAAAATTATTACAGTTCTATTTAGTAATAAACTTATAGTAGTATGTAGATTTCTAAGAAAAATAGAGAAATTAGTCATTGCATAGTATTGTAAAAATAAATAATTTATAAAATTATTCTCATGTATAAAAAAATAAGTGAAAAAAAAGAGGTAAAATAAATCCATAAACATAATTCAATTGTGATCTAATTTTTAAAACCAAACAGTGCAATATAAATAACTTGTTGATATGACCAACTCTATGGGTCAATCTAAGGTGCTATCATTAGTTTATTTTTTCATTTCATGAAAAGAATCAAGAATTATTATAATTAGATTATACCAATAATTAACTCAACTTGAATGATTGTCCTTATACACACACGCGCGCGTACATACACATGTCATTACACACACACACACACACACACACACATGTATGTTAAATAAACTCTAGTTACAAACATATATGTATGTATATTTATAATTCGTATTTATTCGATAAGAGATTTTTGAAGTTATAAATGGTAGTCCAAGTTTTATTTTGTTTCTTCAATGAATTTATAGAAAAATAATTAAGTTATTTGAGTTGAAATTTATATTTTTCCTAAGACGATAAGAAAATAGTTTAATCCTAAATAAAGGAATTAATTTGATTTCAATTTCATAATAACTTAAGTTTTAGAGTTTTTGTGTGAATTTGACTAGTCTTTACTTGATTATTTTAAGTCAAGTTGAGATAGGAGTGGTCGAAAAAAAACCAAAATTCCATTTTTAGGATGTGATTATGCATAGAAATAGTTTGTCCAAACTAATGCATAAGTTATGTCCATTTCTAGTTCATGGTACTTGTTGTAGCGCAATGATAACTAGATATCATACTTAAATATAGGGTATCTTTTGTAGATGATCCCTCAACCCCACAGCTCACAAGTATTACTTGCTATCAAACACATGTCAAATAAAGAGATAAAAAGGAACCCAAGAGCTATTGATCCAAAACATGAACCATAGTGTACATTGAAATAATAGTACAAAGAATCCTTAAATAAAGGGGAAAAAAAAGCTAAACATTCAACCCTAAGGAAAACTTAGGTGAGAATAAGACTATATTATGATTTTTTTCTTATCATATGACTTGAGACACAAAAAGAAACACGATCTATTTAAGCATAAGTACTAGAGTACTAGATTAATTAATGCACTTTGTAAGTACAACTTAGGAAATTTCTAAAACCTCTAAATATGAATACATAAAATGTAAAGAATGAGTCCCAACAATTAAGACCTAATTAGGTACACATGTACAAAATTTATCTCTCACAACCATAGAGAAAGGAAAAAAAATAATGGGAAACACTCCTCTCAAAAATAGAGAAATACAATATGAAGGACTAAGAAGCCTCCAAAGCAATGTCCAAAAAAATAGGACACATAAGGAACATCATTGAAGCAAAAAGAAGATATATACAAATATTGAATGATGATTGACCATACATTGTTGTAAATGAAGAAAATTATTTAAAAACATGATGATGATTTGAATTAAGAATACAAGAATTTGCATTAGTGCCCCTAGTGAAACCAGTTGAACAATGATTATATGGAAAAAAAAAGGTAGACTAGTAGATAGTCAATATATATGACACATGAATCTACTTGAGTAACCCAAAAAATACTACTCAACCATGGAAAGAAGAAAAATAAAAAATATAGGTACCAATAGTCTGTTGAACACCTCTATAGACTGAGAGGGGTAGCAAATTAGTCTCTTCAAAACTTAACCCCTTCTAGAACTTGAAAATTTTAGCACAACTCAAACTCCTTTAGCAAATGAATATAGAACTTTAACCAAATAAGTAATAGAGGAGAATATAGTAATTTGAAATTTTAACACCATCAAAAACTTTACCAATGAAAGATATAACAATAATCAGATCAACAGAAAAGAGAAGGAAATAAAGAACACAAACATGCACAAGGAAACACTAGATTTATGTGGAAAGCCAAATGAGAGAAAAACCACGATGAGAGTTAACTCACCATATAAGACTCACTACCAAAAGACTTGCAAGAAGGCTCACTACCTTAAAGAAAGATACAAGAAGGACTTTCAACACTGAAGTACCAACCAACTCTAGGAGAAAGATACAAAGAACTTGATGAGATTCACTATCTTAAAGTAGGATAAAATGTGACATAATAGGAATTACAAAGATTTCCAACACAACTCTGTTGAATAAGGCGTTCATACACAATTTACTTCTTTTTTTATAATATTTTAGCACTATCTCTGTTGGATATTCAATACAATTTGTACGCACATTTCTTCAGACTTGTACACTTGTCCATACATTTGCATCCAAAATGATCTTGCATTTATATCCACTACAACTCTTCAAAATATTAATTAGATTAGTTAAGAATCTAAGATAGTCAATAAATTCAACATTGTCATCCACCAAAGAATAATGTAGTCCTATTGCGAAGATAGAGAGGATCAAAACAAACAAGTAACACTTCTTTTAATGTGATCCAAAAATATTTGCACGTAGGTGCACATCAACCAAATTTGGCATCTAGGAAATGTGTGGATTCAAAACATTGAAGCACATAACTAGTTAGCCCATAAGCACACTTTCAGTTATATTTACTTGATGGGGTACCAAATAGGATAGGTAAGGACCCAAATCTATCATATCACATCTTCCATTACTGGCACATACCCCCAAGAACATGATGTTAGTAAAGAAACAAGACCTATTGACCAAATATCCACAAATAACCTAGAAATCCAAAGTAATACCTAATGTGGCACCAAAGTGGTCAATTTGCAACATGTGGATCACATAGGGATGTTCTTTGAAAATCCAAAATTGCTTCCATACACTTCTTCCATACTATCATTCCATTAACAGCCACTGCAGATCAAACAGGTACAAAAACTCTTTTCAGGAGGGTATGTGCAAGATCATCATGGAAAAAATAGGCCCTTAAGTGGCGAAAAATCTAGAAAAAACAAAGTTAGGCAACTTGACGTAAATATTTGAATAAGTTATCTATATTATTTCAAAAATATGTAAGAATAAAATCTGTAGAAAATTGAATGTAGTTTCTAAACTACTAGTTTATTTTTAAAAAAAATCTATTTGGTGAAAATTTTAAATTTCAATGGAGTAGTACTTAAATTTCAGGGAAAAAATAAGTAGGTGTCTATCTGACCACCCTAACCATAATAAAATGATAATATTTTTTTATAATATTTTAGACATAAGTAGAGGACTCATGTCCTTATGTGATGCATATTTTTTTGTAATTTTTTTCCAAGTAAATAATTAATTATGAATTTTTCATTACAACTTTTAAAAAATAAAAAACTCGTATGTCTGACCACCTTAACTTGGTCAAAACTTCATGAAATTCATTTTTTTTAATGCTATAGTATGCAGAGCATAGAATGTGATGCATGTTTCAGATTCAAAAAATTTGATACTGTTTGAAAGCTATAAATGTATTTCAATCAACCTATCAATCAGGACTTTAGTCATAATTCAAGTACAAAATGCATAATAATTATTTATTAAATTCAAAGTAAAGCATAATTTATATTGGTGGAAAGATGGGAATCTCCTTTAAAACACTTTTTGTTTCATCAATTTTGGGTAAAAAAAATTTTGTCAACCACATACCCATCATATCACCACTTTTTGGCCCATCATGATCCTACACATACCTAGGAAACACATAACACATAACTAGATGATGTAGCATTAGTAGAACAACTTGCATACCTTTTCAACACTTGAAATTGGTATTGAGACACTACACAAGAATTGAGAGCACATTCACCAAGCCATAGGAGAAGAGAACACATATTGAAGCTCCCTATCCTAAGCTACCTTTAATATATAACATCATCCCCTTCAACTTTGTTGGAGTTTTAGATATTTTCTTTGCAATATGTCTTTCAACTAAATGTTAATTGCCCAATCCATGCACAAGTATTATTTTAGTGGTAGAGTCTCAACCATACTATTCATTTAGCACCATTTACTTAGTACCCTTGAAATATATGGCTTACAAATTTTGTCACTAATCATCTCATTAGTATTGGGGCTTCAAGCTTGTCCTTATTTGTATACCTTATAGGGAGCACCCAAAACATTAAACCTCGACTCTTCATCACTTTAAAAAAGTACCTTTTGGAGAATGATGTTTGTCCTTGCCTCTCCTTATGTACCTTCTCCTTGCCATCTAGAAACCTCAAACTTTGATGTTCTCTTATCTACTTTTCAAATTATAACTTTTCATCCCCATAACCAAGTACTTCCTTTCACCTTTAATGCATAACTTCCTATAACTTCCTCCTATATCATATTTGAGTTCTAAATGATGACATATGTTTAAGATGATACTAAGTATGGAGTATCCTTAGACCATGATCCTTGACAAGGGTATGAGTAATGGGTCACTCATGACCCCAAATTCTTAAAACATTAAAACTTCTACATTTTTCATGATTTTCTCCTATTGAACTTAGATAAAAATAGAGATAGCATATTAAATAAATTTGTAGGCTAATCAAAGATGTTAATTAATGAAAAATTGAGTTGTACATAAAGGAATTTTGAGAAAACCAAATTCTATAATTTGGGGAGAGGTTTGTTCAAAATTATAAGAAACTATAACTACTAGCTTGCCAACTAAACAAGTAGATACCAAATCGCTAGCTAAGCTAGTGATTAACTATACACCAACACCCTTGCTTAAGAAAGAATTAGGTTGGAACAAAGAGTGGGTCCTTGAAACAAGGCCTAATGAGTTGCCCAAGTATAATGCAACTCTCACTAAGTGGAGAAAGGGAGAGAAATAAGTGGTAAAATTCTTGCCCCTAAAAGAGAAAAAAATGATGATTTTTAAGTGATTATTTAATATAATTTTTAGAGTCAAATTATATATTTGTTTCAATTTATTGAAAAGGTCATAACATTCACTATAAAGAATAGTTCTATGTTCTAAATCACCTAAAGAGTTGTTGAAAGAAAAAAATTGACTAAACCCTAAGGTTTAATATTGGGTTATATGTAGTAGACCTCGGTATGATACAATGGAAAGGGAGAACTAAGATATCAAATAAGTATAAACTGGATTATTAATAAATTATACTAAGCAATATATATACACCAGTAAATACACAAAATCATATATTCATGTACTTCTTTGGCTTATACATGGATTATAATTAATTTTTCATGCTTTAATCTCACTTATCATCTTCCTCATTTTTACATGTATTTAATTCATTTGGTAGTTGTTAGTAAATGAAAATAAAAGAAGTCAACTCTAATTAAAAAGTCTAAATCACTTTATAATAAAACAATTATCTTAATCAAGTCTAATTTTTTTTTAAAAACATTCATATCTTAAACTACTTTGTATGGAATCTTTTATTAATAAAATTTGATTAAAAAATTCTACTTTCTAAGCAAGCATGAAGGTATATATATAGTGTTGAATGGTTCACAAGGAAAAACATCAGTTCTAAAAGACTTTTGGGATATTATTAAATTAAAATATTATCCTAAGAAATATTTTTTGTACATTTGAAGAAGGGATTTTTTATGTCATGATATGACAACATTAATTTTTTTATGCTTGCCATTTTTCCTAAATTAAGAGCTAATGAGTTGTACAATAAATTTTAATAAAAAAATATTTTTTAGTAAAATTAATAATGTGATAAGATAATATTTAGCGGATGGGCTTTACCTATGGGATCGCCATTGCACAATATCCCTGAAAACCTATCTCACGCTTGAAACAAGTATGCCTGTCATGAAGCAGTCGCTAGTTCATTGTAAACCTCCTGGGAAAGAAGATTGAATATTCCCTTATAAATGTGGGTCACACCTTTTGCTGACCTGAAGGATTAGGAAACTGTCAAACCAAGGGAAGAGATGTTGTATGTCGTTCAGACAATTGAATTTCAAAGCATGAGCATTGAGGTAGTGGCTCTCCTTTTCTTGCACCAGGCACAACGGGGCTCACAAAATATTGCAATGGCTTGACGAATATACAATAGACCTTAATGGTGATGTCTAATCTCAAGAAAAAATAGATCTTCTACCTACATTCGTCCTACTAGAGGATGTTGTTCTTGATTATGCATTTATACATTCCCTGGCCACCCTAAGATCGCCACCTCCAATTTTCATAAATGCCTTGACTTCCTAACAGATCAAGGCATCATCAACCTCTGGCATTGAAAGTCTTGAAAGTTCAAAAGTTCTACACCAACACTAGTTCTTGTTTGAAAATATAAGATTCATGCCTTCTCTTCATTTCAAATTTCATGCCTTCTCTTATTCGTGGCCTCCCTTCATTTGGCATGCTTTTTCTATTCCGCTATGGTTTTTTGGTAACGATTTTGAGTGTGGGCTATTTTCCCAACATTTTTAACCCACAATAGGGTTACACCATATTTTTATTCTACAAACATACTATCATCAACTAAATGTGATAGAGTCACAACCCTTGCATCCACATCTACCTCCGATACCCAATTTGGAAATGGTGTAATCTGCCATATGTATCTAAAGATTTGTTCATTTTCTCTCCTTCTCTTGTTTGATGAACTATTTATATTAAATGTCTATCTTATGTATTTGGGAGTGCTATTTTTTTCCCCTTTAATTGTTGGATGCTTGGGGGAATTCACCTCAGGGGGATTGCCCTTTGACTTAGATGTGTGTTCTAGAGGATATGTTGCACCTGGCTTGGCCCATTTGTTTTCTGACATTTGAGATGAGTAGACCTCAATAAGTAGAAAAAATTCTTTAGACTTATGAATGAATCATGGTCCTACTGATCTAGGACCTGATTTTTAATTGCCACAACCCTTGTAAAGACAGCTAATGATCTGGGTCCGAATAAATAGAGAGGCCATTTCTTGTTTTCCATATGTACAAGTCTATTGTTTCCATTCCATTTTATCCTCTTCTTGTTTATTTGTTTATGCTCAAATGGTATTTTTGAGTGGATTCAAACGCAAAATTGACACAACTTTGCAGCCCAAGTAAGACATGTGTGGACAATCGATATGTTACTATCCATTCATCACTTACAATTGGGTTGTGTTTATTTTATTTGAAATTGTTTCCTTCTTGGTTCTATATTTTCCCCTAAAAAATGATTGGATTTACTATTTATTCATTCGCTTGAAGTTGAAGAATGCACTTACCACTTCAACTAATTGACCTAGCTTATTCAACTTGTGATTGGTTAGATGGATATAATCCAATATCAACATTAGAAGGTGCATAATACTTGTAAAACTAGATATGGTAATTTGTACACTTGATATGGCCATGACATTCAGTAGTCATCAACATATAGAGTTTAAATGAAGAAATTATGAACTTTTCATAAAGATTATCCATACATAACTATTGAAAAGCAATAGTCTATAGTACTTAGTCGATGACATATTCATTAGTCTGACATATTTTACAATTTCATCCCAATTATAAATAATATGTAGGGCCCAAATTTTCATTATTTCTAAAAGCCACTCATTGCACATAAACAATAGTAATCTCGTCGTTAGCTCATAAAGATTAAACATGATAAAGCATTTTTTAAATAGAATCTTTCTTGAGTCACACATATGATTTAATAACTTTAAAATGTTCATATCTACCAAACTCACAAAATAGTGTAGCAATCTTCAGATACCAAATCTCAAACCAACAGTCTACTTATTCAATTTAAATTTACACCAGCTCACCAAGGCAAGAATCAAAACTACTTTGATAAATAGACCCTGCTTCAGTTAGATCGTCAAAACTCCATGGTTGCAGGGAGAACTCAATACTTGCATTCAAATCAACCATTGTCTTCTTGATATCTTCTTGCTTGGGACTCAAACACATCCTTAGATATGACTCCATGGCGAAGTCGTCTGAATACTCAAGATTGCTATCAAATATTTGTAGGATTCCTATAAAATGGAGGCTCAATAAAGCTTTTGAAGTGATAATCTATGAGGCTTGAACTTTCTCAAAGTCCTGGTTGCAATCCAATGCATGTCTTTGAAAATAGAACTATGGTTGCTTTTTGAGAATAAATGTCACTCAGTTTTCTTATGGTTGATTTCTTGTGCATGAGTCATCTCGTATTAATTGTTAACATGCTTCAGAGATGTAGTAATAAGGAGGGTATAAAAATATTGACCATTGAAAATGCCAAAGAAAAGTAGCAAACTAAATCACATGATGTTCACATGCAATGCCTGAAGCTAATCCTAAATCTAAGGTTAAAAACAAAACTTAAAATGAACATAATATTATCAATTATATGTTAGAGGTTAAGCATTAGTCATTGATTAAGTCACTATTTGCTAAAATTCATTTTGTTTTAGAAATGTTTAATGGGATATTAAAAACTACTAGATTGTGTAGCCAACCTTCGTATTGATTTTATATATATATATATATATGGTTCTTGATAAAATAGCTATGGTATTTCATGTGATAGTGTAGATTGTCAAGTTGTGGTCTGTATAAACAGCAGTGCTCACAGTGCTATTAAAGGTTAATAATGGCAGTGCTTAACCTTTGTAGTGCTTTCGACAATGATGCCAGTGACATGGCTCTATATACATATTATCTCACTCATAGGTTGAGTCAATGCATGCAAGTGATATCCTTGTGTAGTCATATGGAGAATGATATACCACACAATGTCTCTTCCTATGACAGAAAGACAATGATGTTTGCCATGTTGTTCACACTTCCACAGATGATGTTGATGTTCTTTGGTATCATAGACTACCTTGATTATCTCCATGATGTTGATGCATGTTTTGCAAAGAGACTTATTCAGTATTTTTCAAAGCTACACTTCACATGATGACAAGCTTGATTCAAGTTATTCTACTATTTATTGTTGCTTCAATATTTAGACAGTGCATGGACGCTATACCACTGTGTTCTGCAATGGACAATGTCTTTGTGAAATGTTTGTTTGACAGTAAGAGAGTGATGTGTGTGCCATGTTGTTCATGGATGTTCATACAAGTTGATCCAAAGTGTTGCTTCAAGTCATTTTACTATTTACTGTTCCTTTAGGATAAACAAATACTTTGTTTATCATCTCATGGTTTAAAAACACGATTGACCCTGTTTTGTAAGTGGGCTTCTAAATTACTGTTTAAGACTCCATTTTACTGTTTTTTACACAATTTCCAGCACTTCTTATCTAGAGGATTTCAAAAAACTTGAACATCTCATTACTGTTTTTAAAACAATTTCCAGCAAGTCTTATCTAGAGGATTTGAAATTTTTTGAAGAACTCCTATTCTCGAACTAGCATTTTTAATTATTTATTTTATAATGACGAATAAAGATAAATGACAAATGCTTCGCTCTCTGACTGCAACCCTTTAATCTCCTATCGACGTTTTCCTTGAACCTCCCTTGGGTGCAAGTGCTAATTTATTAGTTGATAGGCTTTACCTCTGGACTTTCCAGTCCAGAAATGCCTGGTAAACCTCTCACACCGTTAAACAGGTTTCCAGTCGCCACTAAACAAGTTCCTGGTCGCTGGTAAACAGCATATCAAATGAAATCAGATTTTCAAATCAAATATGATTTGGAGTCACTAAAATCCAATAAAATCCTGTAAAAATCTGTCTTACGTCAATCAAAAGAAGCGGCTCACAATTTGGATGCTAGCTCTGAAACGCTGATATTTTTAGATTTGATTTTTGTTTATTGTGAATAGATTTAAACAACTGCTATAGGGAGATGGTTCTTGGTTTGCCTCATCTTTTAAAAAAATTTGTTGTGGTCGGTTTTCCTAATATTTTTTCCCAAACTCTACCCATTTTTCTCATCAGCATCATTGACAGCACGACATGATTTGCCCAGAATTTTGAGTTAAGTCATTATTTATGGTGCCAGTATTTTTTTTATTTTCAATATCTATACTGGACGTCAAATTCTCTGGTTAGTGTTCTATGCAGGTTACAAAATGGAGGAGAAAATGTGTAACAGTAAGGAAACAAGCCGCCAATGGTGGGATGGGCAGTCATTCCCAGGTTAGCGAATAAAATTCCTAAGTGTTGTATTCATTTTTCCTGGTGTACATTTACGTTTGCACGCCCTTGTTCACTGATTTGAAGGCCTTTGTTCTCTCATTTGTAGAGCATTTGTGTCTCTTGTTCATTGATATAAGGAGCAACGACATCGATAGTAGTGGAGGTAGGTTTAGAAAATAGAAACTTTGGGTTTTTTTTTTCAAAACCCTAAATGCATTAATGTCTTCGGGTATGTTTTCCCCCTTCAGAAGATATTTCCATTAATACATGTGTTGTTGTCTACAGTAATGCTTTCTCTACCACCGTCGTTGATCACCGCCTGACTTTTAGATGGATACAATGGCTCTTGCTTTCGTTCCACATCCGCCTCCCACTTCTTCCCGTAAGACGTTGCACTTTTACTCCTATATTTCTGTAACGCCTTCTGTTAAATTAGTAATATGTTTAATTTGTATATAATTTTGCAGCTTCCGCATTGTTCAAAAGTAATGATTTATTTCTTGATAGATGGGGCAAAAGAGAGAAAAGGGTCTTAAAGTTAGAAACTGCTCTCAGCAATCGCATCTATGGGGTGCAATGGGTACGCCGAAGACAATATAGTGAACTTTGTGTTAATTTTGTTTATTATTAAAAAGCAGATAAGTACGTAGAAGGCAGTGACAGTGTTGGATGAGCCCCCTGCAATAAGTTTGATCTGTACATGTGCCTTTTCAAAGAGGTAGGTGCTCTTGGAAGCAAAACAAACACCTGTATCAACACCAACATCAACATAGTAAGAACCCACTCACATGAATTATAGAGCAATCACTAAGCAGAGACATTTGCACAACTACATTCAATCTAGTACTCAAGCCAGTAAGTCAAAATAGGTGCACAATGCTTCAAAATTGATAACCTATGCACACAATCAAAATTTTAATTCAAAACAGGACACCCATTAAGAGCTTATGATTGTAAGCAAAGACCTTTGCAAATGAAAGCTTATATTTGAGACAAAAAAATTCACATAAGTTGTATCATCTTCAAAGGGGTAAAAAATCTTGTATCTTTCACTTGAGGATCTATATATAATATTTGAGAGAGTCGTGATGTTAAAAACTACTGTAACTACCCCTAATAAAATATTACATATATTTTAAATGAAAATGTTTTTGAAGCATGCAGAACCACATCCACATAAGCACTTATTAGATGTCTTATGTGCTCAAACTTTATCAAGTTGAGACCCGCCAGTATCCTTGTGTTCAAATTTGTCCATTGCTTTATCAACATTTGTGTAGAAAATAGTCTGGTATCACATCTCCAAGCTGTACAACTCTATGAAATATCTGAGTTAGGGATTTATATCTTCTGAGAAGATATAACTTTTGTGTTGGAGTAAGGTGAATGCTTATATCAAGTTTTAGCTCATACAATACATATGTACATATTATTAAAGCAAGGATTTGTTGAGGATAAGATTTGTTGAAACTAAAAAAAAAGAAATTTAAAACCACCAAATAAACATAAAATTCATTTCATAGCTAAAAAAATCTGTTCGTGAAGAAGCAAATAGGGATCTAACACTATGTATTACAATAATATGACATATGAAAACAGCCACAAATATATAACATATGTATTGCATATAAAATTCATTTCACAATTAAAATAATACGTTCTTTTGACAGTTAAAATAATGTGTCTACTTTCCTACTGATTTGTGACCTAATCAAGCCAAATATGTGTTCCAATTTCAAATTCCTATAAAAATTCAAGCATGCCTAGCTGCCTCTACCACATCCAAAAATTTTGATTAATCATGGCTAGTCTTGATCATTGAAGTGAATTGCTGCTCACTCTATATATTTAAATTTTCAATCCATAGCCATGTTGGCCATGTTTTCCAGGTGTCTATGACTATGGGCAAAGCTTTATTACATTTTTCTGCAGTCACCAGGAAGTCAAACAAGATTAGCTCAAGCAATATTAACACATTGGAATTCAAAGCTAAGGCCCAAGTTTGTAGCCCAAGAGACATACTAAAGCACTGAAATTGAGTTCAAAAGAAACACATCCATACTGTGGGAGCAGCATATCCCAACAGACCTGGCCAAGTGACAAGAGAGATAACCCATAAATTGGAATTCATTGTTGGAAGACAATTTTACCCAATCAAAAACATGTATAGCCCATGCTAAGTTTGAATATTTCCAAATTGACACAAGATGCTTGCTTGAGCTCGACACAAGATTTTGCCCCTTTTCCCATTCTCAGGTGGGAGTTGCAGCTTTAATCGTGGCGAAGAAGTTTTCGGTCAATTTTCTGGTTTTCTGAGACTCGACTTTGTCTTGTGAATGGGATTCAGTGCCTTGGAGGTGCAAGAAGTGCAACGGGGTTGACTGCTGTTGAACCGGGTTTCTGTTAGTTGAAATCCTAATGAGAATTACTGTTTTTGTCCATTTTTGTTTCATGAATTTAATGGGTTTTTCCTTGCCTTTGTTTTCTTTGGATGACCGTAAGGGCAATATTTCCATTTTTATGACCATGACATTACAAGGCAAACAAAGACCCACCATTTTTTGCATGCACATCTAAAATAGAAGAGAAACTACTGCAGTTTAGACCTGTATTTTGTGGTATAGACTATTTAGGATGTAATTTGTGAGATCTAAAGAGTAATTATAGTAAGTAAAATGTTAGACATGGATTTTATGTTTTGATTAAGATTTTAATTTTATTAATATATCTTTCAATTATTTATCATATTTATGTTTTGATGTGTCAAAATTATATTTCAACATCACATATATCTATCATTAGAGCTCCAACCTTTATAATTTCTTGTGCTTTATAATTTATGATAGCCTTTAATTTATGATAGTCTTTGTCCTTTATAAATCTTCCTCAATAAACCATGTTTTTAAAAATAAATCCTCGGCAGAGACTTAAACTACTGATATATCAATTGTTAACTACTTATTTAGGCACTAAACAGCTCACATATTGACTAAAAAATAGTAACCATTTTCATAGAAACCTATATCCTCACATATTATGATCAACTTTACCATATGGACAGCTACTTTGAATATGGAAAAAGAAATTATAGGTAAGTTAATGACCCTTGTGATTGTTCTAGTCTTGAAATATTTTTAGGAAGTGAGCACATGAAGGAATTAAAATAAGATAAAAATAAGAAATAAGATAAAAATATCAGTCAAAGCGTTAACTTTAGAATTAAAATGTATCCAAAGATATAGAGGAATTATTAAAATTTTAGGGAATGAATGATATTTGTATTTAATCAGATAGTGATATATGTGATATGTAATGGTAAGATAAAAATATCAGCCAAAGCATTAACTTTAGAATTAAAATGTATCCAAAGACATTAAGGAATTATTTATTTCTTGCACTTGGCAAAATAATTTAAATTCATAAATGATTAGGTAATGCATCCAAGTACCAGGAATAATTGATGTTATATGAAAGATAACAAGACACTAACCATCAAGCACCTTTAGTTGATCATCATCATTCACCCGATTTCAAGGGCCTCATACACATGGGCACTTGAGGGCACTTGAGAAATTCTGACAACACCTCAGAATTGCAAACACATTGATGAGAATACCAATCTAATTAGGGTGCTAAAGTAAATGAATAAGGATAGGGTTGTATCATGTATGAATGAGTTACTAGAAACAGTGGGTACAAAGATACAGCCTACGTTCCTGTAATGTAGCTTCATAGTAAATATAATTGAGATGATTAAAATAATGATAGCAAAAGCTAATTGCACATGTACATAATAACTAGAACACAACCAACACATATTTTAAAATACATAAATAAAATAAAATAAAATAATTCTTAAATGGTTCTAAAGAAAAATAGAATATCTCTTACATTACTAAAAATAGCTCTTCAAATAAAATAAAGTGAGCAATGTAAATAAAATAAAGTAATTCATAGAAAAAATCCCCTTTAACATGATTCTTAAACAGGACAAAGAAAAAATGAAGATAAGAAAAATAGGTGATAGGAGGAAAGTCTACACTCCTCTATCTCTTTCTATTCATATATTTGTCTACATCTATCTCCCTATTTCCCCATTTTCTTCTCTCTCTCTCTCTCTCTCTCTCTCTCTCTCTCCCCCCCCATATACCTATCCCTCATTCCTCTATCTCTTTCTATTCATATATTTGTCTGCATCTATCTCCCTGTCTGCATCTATCTCCCTATCTCCCTATTTCCCTATCTATCTCTCTCTCTCTCTCTCCATATACCTTTGTCTATCTATATCACCCTCTATATATATATTTCTCCCTCTCTCCCTTTCCCTCCCTCTCCCTCTCCCTCTCTCCCCCTCCTCTACCTACCTATCTCTCTCCCTCTCTCTTCTGTTGGCCTCCTCTACATATCTCTCTCCTCTCTCCCCCTCTTCTCTCCCTCTCCCTCTCCCTCTTTCTAGACCTCTATATATCTATATCTCTTTGCCTCTCTATCTCTATCTCTCCATATTTGTTCTTCCATGTCTCCCTCTATCTCAATCTCATTAACCATCCATCTCTTTGTAACCCTATATTTCTCCCTCTCTACCTCTCTTTGGATATCACTTTCTACCTCTATTTATATATCGCTCACTATATATTTGTCTCTTCCATCTCTATTTATCCCTCTCTCCTCTCTCAATCCTCTCCATATCCCTCTCCTTCTCCATCTCCATCTCCATCTCTATCTTTATCCCCTATCTCTATCTCCTTACCCCTCTCCCTCTCGCTCTCTCCCCCTTTATCTCTCCTCTTTCATTATTACAAACAAAGAATGAGGCTATTGGTAATGGAGACCAAAAAAATTCCTAATTGACCTACCACACCCCTTTGATCTACCCTATTCTTAAACAAGGGCATAGAAGAGGAAAAGAACTGAATAATGGAGGGAAGTCTACACTGGGTCAATGAATGCTTGAGAACAAATTTGCAGACAAACAACTGAATAATGGAGGGAAGTCTACACTGGGTCAATGAATGCTTGAGAACAAATTTACAGACAAACAGCTGAATGAATGCTGAAGGGGGGGGTTGAAGAGATAAATGCGGAGCAGATGATTAAAAAATTGTAGATAGGCTAGATATGGGGATATTGTTAGAAGAGGCGGATAAAAGGATTCCCGTAGCATAATCTAATAAAGCTACCAAAGATTTCAAGTTTGTTGTCTTTAATATCAATGTCACTATCGATCCACAGATTCAGACTATACAAATCCCAGATTGCTTCCTCAATTCAAGAGTGGATCACATGAAGCGGGATGCAATAATAGCAAAATTCATTGGGATTTGGCAGGCGATTGATAAGATAAAAGCTTGGATGGGGAGGTCTTGGGGTTATTGTCCCCATATGGATATTAGTCTTTTGGCTCTGAAATTTTTACAAATAACTTTCCAGTCAGAGGAGTAGAATTCTGAAAAGTGGGCCTTCATTTATGGGGATTTCTGGATTGTACATGAGAGCATGGTCTCCAGGCTTCAACCCAATAAAGGAGTTGGTAACTATTACCCTAGTGTGTAACCTAACATACAAGCTCCCTAATGAATTATGGTCAAAATATAGAATAATTGGTGATTCACTGGGGGAATATGTCTATAGCTCAACAGCACCTAAACAAAAGGAATTGTCTTCTCATACAAAACTATGTGAGTGTTGACCTCAGTAAACCAATTGGACATTTGATGGAGCTTAATTCTTCGATTGGTAGGGGGATCCAGGTGCTTGATTATGAATGTTTGCTTATCAGATATTTAAAGTGCTAGCAGGTGGTGCATACAGCAAGAAATTGCAGAGAATTAAGAATAAGAAATGAGAACAAAATAAGGAGATTGGTTTGGTGGGAAAAACCAAAGGTGAATCAGATTTTAATTTAAATTCCAAATATTAATATTGCAAGGGATGATGAGCCTTCGATAAATAGTATTCATTATGCCCTCATGCTTTGCTTTTGTTCAGAGTGCAACAATCAAGTAAATTACACACCTCACTATGAAATATTATTAATTAAAATCAGAGCAATTTCAAACCAATCAAAACAAGACAACTATCAAGAAACCATATTGCAGACAGTTGTTGTAAATGGTAAACAGTAATATTCAGAAGATAGAAAAAGCATATCATGTTATATGGAAAAATTATAGATGAGCAGTAGTATTTATAAACGATTATCAAAATATAAATACTCAATCTACTTCCCTCCTCAATGGAATAGAGCAGACACTTAAACCCAAGATTTTAGCATCAATATTTTTAGCATTTTTAGCGTCACTATTCTCAATCTCTCCAAGAAAGTACATATACAGATGATTAATTTACAAATTTTAACCCAAAAAGACCAAATTAGTAACTTGCAACTATACATTGCAAATAAGATGGTTTCACAATCATAGTAACAGCCATAACAAGAATTCTCCATTCATTCAATCAATCTTTCTGCATTGTTTCTGCTTTCCATTCATTCTGTATTGGTATTTCTCTTTGTTTTTTTGAATTGGGTGTTGGGTGCTCTCATTTGTGGCACCGCCTTTTATCTGTGAATGATTTTCTTTGAGAGGCTTGCAGAATTACAATCATAATCACAATGGAGAATGAGTTTGTAACTCCTGCAAAGCAGTTGGTAACAGAGGTGCACTCTTCCTGTGTCCCTATTGCCTTTGATGAGAAAACCCCATCAACAAAAGAAACAAAAACTCCCACCGTATTGATAGAGCAGCAGAGCAATATAATGAAACCCATCAAAGGAGAAGGCCAAGAGGAAGAAGAACAAGGCAAAATTGGCAAACACCCTGAGCGTGTAATAGTTCCTCTTCATCAGTAGAAGAAGCTATGGGCCATGGATGGAAGGTACATGAGCCCTACGGATCGCATAATGTCTCCTGTCACCCAAGTCCTACTTGCAAGGAACAAAAAGGTTCCTCTTCCACCTTCTAAGGTTCTACATGGTACTTGTAATGATTCTAGACCTTCTGCGCCATGAGTCATGTAGAGATAGAGGAAAAAATAGAGTGAGACTTAAAGAATAAAGAGAGGACTTGAGAAAGAGAGGAATATACAAAGAGGGAAGAGGGAGAGTACACCAATACATACTTCAATCACATGAGTAAACCTTATTGCATTACACCTACAGTTGATCATTATGCTTTCATGGTTGACCTTCTTGCCTAGGCTGACTATCTTGAAGACACTATACTTGCATGAACTACCAAAATATTGTAACATCGGAGTACTTTCTCTTTCTGGTTGAAGTATTCAACTTTACTTTCATATTTAAGAATGTCAGAGGTCCAATACTCTCTTTTCTTGTTACACTTGCTTGGGAAAATTTGATTTACATTTTAAGGGTATTTTTTCGACCATAATACATAGTAAATCTTATAAGTAAATAACAATCTTATTGCAATGTCTTTCATATGCTCTCTATTTTTTATACAAATTGAGGGATCCTGATTCCTGAGCATGTGCATAATGTATGAAACAGATAATACAACAATTTGAAAGGATTGGCATAATAATTATGGAGTGTTATTGAAAGAAAAAATCTATATTTATCTATTTGACAATAGAACTTGAAATTATATATTAGATTGCTTTTTTAATTGGATGAAGCATGTCTAATGAAAACAAATACAAATCAGCAACATAATTGCTGTTATAATCAAAAGTAACAAAGCAACAAAATTTGGTGAGAAAATCAGCAAAACCAAACCAGGGAAACGTTAACAAATACAACAGGATACACATGACAATACGGAGATAAAAGAACTTGAAATAGCTCTTACAAACACCTCCAACAGCAGAAAACCACTGAATCAACTGACAACGTTGACAGAGAAGCAAGCCAACTTATGGAAGTGTGAATGCACATTATTAATTAATAAATCATTAATAATGAAAGTGTGAATGCACATTTACAAATGACACTACTTTAGACTCTAAACAGATAGTTGAATATGTATGAAATAACAATAAATGTTGACCACTGTGTCAGGTTGTGTAGTTTTTTCAACCATGGATAGTTTTATCATTTTTTCCTTTTTCTTTCCCATCTCGTAAATCCACTTGTTTCCAGAGAAAGCTCAACACCAGGTGCTTCATGTGGTGAATTCCCAAAACGGGATCTTGCACGTCCAACACGAACATTTCGGCGAAGTAGTATGAAAATGTTTTGATTAGCCCATAAACACCTGTTTGCAAATTTCTACAGAGGAGTTTTAATGGGCCTAGATGAGTGATTAGCTTTCTATTGAAAAAATCTACAAAGCACAAATGCAATAATGAGCACCATAAAAGACATTAACTGATATCTTTGCAATACTTTTCTACCACTATCTGTAGCATAAACTGGTGTTAAGTTATTTGCAATCAGACATTTGAAATTAATGGCACAAACCTAGTTGATAGACACCATACTAAAATTGGTCACATTCAGATCCATTAGTTTCTAAGAGATCTCTTGCTTTATGCCTGATGCCATTTCCTGCAATGAAAAGACAACAAATATGACAACTTTTCTTACATATCACATTACAGAAATTGTTATATAGTTCCTTTATTTCATTATTCAATACTAAAAAGAATTTTTTCTTACAAGGTATGAAAAGCATATGTCAAATAGCAACTTAAAAACATGCAAGAAAGCACAATGTGAACATTATTGATAAAAAAAAAGCACAAAAGTATGTAAATTGACTTTTTCTTTGCACGTATGGGTTTTAAAAACCTTACAAGTCCTTGAAAGAAATTTAATACTTTGCAAGAGTCAAGTTTTACCATGAGAAGCTTGCTTTGGCTTTGATCATCACAAACATGAAGTCAATGGAAGAACAATGTTGAATTTCAACAATCATCACTATTTATTTCGACAGCTTAAGAAAGAAAAAAATAGTTTAAAAGGTTGACGAACACAGCCTCCCACCATTAGTCAAATCTGACAATTATTCTGTGAAACTATATCTGTAAAAAGATTGTTTAGTTGTGTCTTCTTTGGAAACTCACTCAAGCTCAACAAGCAGCTTATCTGGAAAGATTGAAGGACCAGACAACAGCTAACATATGTGTGTTTGACATTTACTTGCAAGAGGTCAGCCAGCAATTTCTTATCAACTTACAACCCATATTAGTTACACAGAATGATAGTTATATGTTTTCTAAATTTCATTTGTGCCTATGCGAAAAAGAATATAATTACTCTGTTTGATCATTTTTATAAATCAATATAACAATTTTTTGGCACATTAGTTAACCCGATAAATGTATGAATATGATTTTTTTCATATTTTATCCAGTCTTGTATGATAATGCAGATTTGCAAAATAATCAAAACTAGAAATTAACAAACCCCAAAATCAACAAATAGAAAAGATATAACATCGAAACATTGATTGCTCATAAACCATAACACACTTGCAGAAAATTAAATATGCACAAAAACAATAGTGCTCTTTATCTTGGATTTGAAACTAAATGTTTGTCTTGATAGAAACAAAGAAATGTTTTCTTTTCTCTGCTTGCTTTTTGGTTGTAGGTATCCATATTTCTGAAATCTTGCAATTTGAACTGGAAAAAATGTACAAGTTATACTAATGAACTAATTTGATCAACTGATTTGCTACAGAGTGGAGTACTGAAACAATTATCAACCATGTATCGTCTAGTTGTTGCTACTGGAGGTGGTGTTGTAGTTCGTCCTCAAAATTGGTAAGTTCTATGTAGTGTATTATGCTGACAATCTTCATATTTAGCACCATATTCAGCACCATTCTATGGCAGAAAAAAGGAAAAAGAAAGCAACCCACTGGGACCAACCACCATGAAAATCTTGTAAACAACACTGGTCACATAGGGTTGTTGGAAAAAGTATATAGAGCACATTCCTAATTCTGAATACAATCTTCAAGTCTTGATATGAATAATGAAGAAGGGCCCTCCCAAAAAAGCACATTGATGGAAAACACCATCATTCCCTGGCTTCATCTACTTTGACAAAACTGTAATTTGTTACCTTTCTTTATATCTTTTGAGGTATATCATATTAGAAAAAGCCCACAAAACCAGTTGAGCCCATTAAAATTGAATAGAGTCAGAACATGCTTAGTTTTGAAGTAGGGAAGCATACTTACTTTTGACCATGGTTGTTAAGACTCATCTCTCTATCAATGATGACAAAGAAGTCTCATCTGTAAATGTGCAGTTGGGTCAATTCAATAAAGTGCCGCATAGAAATCATTGGAAGCTGCAAACACTTACAAGAGGGATTTCCCACTGTCGAAGAAGAGGAAACTGAGCAAAGCATTGAGAGAAACGCAATTACCAAAAAAAAATATAACTAAATAAACCATAATACATAAGAAACATCCTTACAAAACCCTAAAACTCTACAGAAAGCAACAACACAACCATACACTACAGCAATGAAAGGGACGATGCTTAAATTAGCTACAAGTAAAATCACATACTACTACGAAAAACCAACATAGTTAGACAAGAATTGGAAAATCAAACCCTAACAAAAATAATCTCTCGTTCAACCCCTTAAAAAAAAACAACTAACCTCAGCAAAAATCTCCTCACCTGCAAATTGCTTCCCAATAGCTGGGCAATCCAATTTCACATTACCGTTCTCATCACGAACAACCCTATAAGACACCTGCTGCGACTCTTCGTCCACCTCGTTCATCTTCCCCCAGTAAACAACTTAACTAAAAAGAATGTATTCTGGGGATTCACAATAGCCTAGCGTGTGGCAATTTGCCCAACAAGCCTATCCCCATTTCTTATATTATCAACTACAGAGGGCATCGTCCTCTGCCCCTCTGCATTTGAGAAAATTGTAGGCTTTCCTCCTTCCATGGCTGCCACTACCGAATTCGTGGTCCCGAGGTCAATGCCCACCACCTTCTCATTCACAACCCTAACAGGCCCCACGGCCAGCCTCCGCCGCTGCTGCTGCTTGCTTCACAAGCCAATAAAACCCCCCGTTAAAAGTACCCATTTGTAGACCAAAAAACACACTGTTTTGCACGCCTTGGGAATTTTTTTTCTTTGACGTGGAGCCTAAGGCAGCCGCACTCATAGGTACTATAGCTCCAAATACGTCAATCTGAGCAGCAGTCACCATTAATTAGAATTTCAATAAAAAATCGAAACCCTCGAAAGACAAAGCTGTAGACAATTGCTATTTCAATTGTTCTTTATGACTGACCTTTGATTGTTCTCTGACTTATGTATGCTATCTAATCTGCATTGAAGCGTCAATTACTCTTCTGCATTCAATTCCGCCTACGATCAACGCTTCACAATCACTCAACCTTCTTGCAAGCCCTCTCGGTGCTTTTGGACTATCCGCGGACAAAATTGAGCTCCTCAAGCTCAAATAAGGACACGGGGAAAGCAGCGAAAAGGGGTGAAAACAGCCGAGAAAATTGGAGAGTTTCGAGGAGCGGAAACCAATAGCGGCGGGAAAGCAGCAAAAAAGGGCGAAAAACAGCAGAAAGAATGGCGAAAATGATGAACGGCTGAGATCCTTTTAATCGTAGTCCATTGTAATCTGGACCGTTCGGCATAAAAAGAGCTTGGAAAAGTTCAGCGTGGGGACGCCTTCGGCATAATAAAGAATAACTAGCAATTGCACCTTGGTGTGCAATGGGTACGCCGAAGAGCTGTGGAAGGTCAATTAGGGAAAAAATTGGTCTAATTTTTGCATACATTTGTGTAGTACATGAGGTCAATTGTAGACAATTTAGAAAATGATGTTTGTTCAACAAAGGTCTTAACGAAGAAGTGATAGCTTTATATAATCTATGCACCCACTTAGAAGGATCCAAACAAAATTGAGACAAAGTAGCATATTCCTCAACCCACTAGTTACAAGTAAATATTAAGATAGTGAGTTTTTGATGTCAAAATAGTAAAGGATAGAACAACTAATAAGCAATGCATAAATAAGACGTCCTCCATCATAAAGCATTTATTTAGTCAATGAAAATCAAAAGTTGAGATAGAAGAAAATTTTCATATGAAGAAATGTGTGGAGTCATATAGTTTAAAATGTGTGGTGATAAATATTAAATACTTCAAAAGCAAAGAAGAAAAGTTACTTGAAAGCAATTTATGTTTAACAGATTGAGAGAAAAATTATCCAAGTCACATGTGTACTATTCTTGACAACTCAAGACCAAATGCATTCACCTGTCAACACATCTTCAGTGGTGTACTAGGAGTGGTGTACTAGGGGTTTCACACACCTAACCCGTAAGTAGTGCTGATATAAAATAAAACTTGAAAGGCAACAATAAAAGATTGGAAAGTTAGAAGAAGACTATTCATTGAAGGAAATTTTTATTCACGAGTAATACAAAAATATTCTAAAGCCAACAAGATTGTGATGACAATTATTCTTTAGCTATACTATACGCCAGTTTACAACAAATTTTTATTATATTTTATTGAATAAGCTTTCAAATACAGTTATACAAACAAAAAATAACAGGGCTATAGCAGAGGAAGATACAACAAAGAGAGAACAATTAAAACAGCTAAACTATAATTACAAGACCCCCATAAAGAACCTTTCTCTTTGAACAAGAATTCATGACCTTCAATACAAATTTAATTGTTGTTGTTCCTAAATATGTTGCCATACAAAAGTTTAGCATTACGCAGTGTAGCTCAAAACCATGAAAATCATCCACCGGCAGGAAAGCAAATATCTTGAAATCATCTTCACATTGGCATTGAGACAACTAATTATTTGATTAAATATTTGGGATAGAGGAAGACCATACAAGTAGTACTTTTCAAGCTCACCCCCCTAATTAGCTCACCCACCTGTCCCTCGTTGCATTGAAAGCCTTTGTCATAAATGCCCTTAGATATTCTTCTTACTTCACCTAAAATTCCTCCAAAATACAGTAGGAGGCGATGAGAAGTTCACATCTTGGCATTTTGGGGCACTAAAAAGTTTTACTGCATATTAATTACTTTCACTCCAAAACCAATCAATGCAACAGAGAAAACCATAAGCAACAAAATTAGATAAGAAAAGCTTGCGGTATCCATTGATTAAGTCATGAACATGAGCATCACTCTGTGCACAGGTTTCCAATAAAAAATGCAACAGAAAACCAAAAAATTTCAAATACAACTAAATCAACCAACAAAAAATAGATATATTATATAATGCATGCATAAACCATTGTCTAAGATACAATTTTTCTATATACAAGTTCACAGGCAAGCAGACAAATACTCTACAATTTGGTCCAAGGTTGACAAACAACCATGCCTTTCTAAGAAAAAAGGTTAGCTGTTCTTGAATAAATATCAGAGAAGTAATTTTAATAAGCAGTAATAGCAAGCATCTCTTATAACAAAATATTTAAAAAGACACCATAGTATAAAAAGATATATGCTGAGCATCAAAGACTACACTTTGATCAGAAATATTGATGCAAACCCTCGCAACACAATTGAATCTAGAAACAATATTTATCATTTGATTGCTTTGATTTGAAGTTTTAACAGTTTGATTTATAATTCTGGTTGTCAGGAAATCAAAACAATATCAGGAGGCCAGTAGGAGGTTCACTTCATTCTTTACTCCAGAATAAAAAAATTTATTGTGTTTTGTGCATTGCCATTATAGGCTATGTCAAATTTCATGGAGGCATTGAGAGTCCGAAAATTGAAATTTGATCCTGAGAGGATAGTAAATACTGTTGGAATAACTGCAGCTAATGAGGTGCTAATGTTCTGCCTTGCTTATCCAGGAGATTTCTTCTTAGTACCATCTCCTTATTAGTCTGGGTAAGTTAGGATTCACAGATATGAAGATAACCTGATGGAATGAGCATTAAACTTCTTGAAAATGAATATGCTTTATTCTGTATGTTGATTTTTAGTTTTCTTTTCTGAAGTTATTCTTTTTACTCTAGGTTTGACATAGATCTGAGGTGGCGTATAGGAGTAGAGATTTCTGCCAGTCCATTGTTACAGCTCAAACAACTTTCAAATCACCAAATATGCAATGAAATCAACATTTAAGAAAGCCCAAAATCTAAAGGAGAAGGTTAAAGGAATTCTCATTACAAATCCATGCAACCTATTGGGCACAATATCAAGCGCCAACACTTTGAAGATGCTGCTTGCTTTTGCACATAAGAAAAAAAAATACATCTTGTTTGCAATGAGATTTACTCAAGCTCAGTCTTTTCTTCTCCACACTCTCACATCATTGCAGAGATTGTGATTGAAAGAAAATTATAGCCCAGATAATGTGCACATTGTGCATGGTTTATCAAAGGACCTGGGCCTTCCAAGCTTCAGAGTTTGGACAATTTATTTAGTCACAATGGCCAAAAGAATGTCAAATTGCTGCATGGTTTCATCTCAGACTCGGCATTTATTGTCCACTATGCTTTCAGATTCAGAAATGTTATATCAACATCCAGATAGCTTCAGGATTCAGAAATGTTATATCAACATTTCCATCGTCTCCTACTAAAGGATTGCAACATCCAGATAGCTTCAGATACTGTCATATCATATCATAGAGATCCAAAAGTTATATAATCCTATTGTACATATATTTCTACAGGTTTTGCGTTTTTTGTGTATGGCATGCAAATACCATGCACTCCTTCTCCTGTATCCATCCACAAAACCAGAATCGTACAAGAAACACAAAGATTAAAGATTGTTGGGTGTGAACAATTCGATTTGTTGCCTTGTTACATCACAAATCAGGCTTCTTTGAGTGAGCTCTATGTAAAGTATACTAGGTTAAGCGAGCTCCCAATTAACTTCAGTCGACTTAGCAAGTTGCGAGGGATGGAGATAGACTCAGATGCAACTTTTACCAGACTCTATGGGTAGTCTTACTCTTATAGAGCGATTGTTGGGTGTGAACAATTCAAGTTGCTGCCTCGTTACATCACAAATCAGGCTTCTTTGAGTGAGCTCTATGTAAAGTATACCATGTTAAGCGAGCTCCCAATTAACTTCGGTCAACTTAGCAAGTTGAGAGGGATGGAGATAGACTCATATGCAACTTTTACCAGACTCTATGGGTAGTCTTACTCTTGTAGAGCGATTGATATTAAGAAATTTACTAGTGTAATGTTCAACAATATCATCGAAGCAACTGAAATCTTCAAACTCCGCAAAGATGAATGCCCAATCAGCGTATAGTGGAATACATTTATTGCAGGATGAATGCCCAGTCAGTGTGTATGGTGGAATACATTTATTGCAGCCAGCAAAAGATAGCGTACACCTGTGTTTGGCAACAAAAAAACAGTGAAAGGAAATCCACGTAACGAAGGAAAACAGGCTGTATCTGCGACTTTAACATCCAATGGCGCTCAACATTTCCATCATCTCCAGACCAATGTAAACCGTTGATGACCAAAGTTAGCCCGCTCTCTTGGGATAGGAATTGGTTCAAATAGAACAATTTCTATATAACTTATAAAAGCAAGACATGGAAAAACTTAAATGAAAAAAGTATACAAATGAAAGGAAACTTGAAATAATGGAATGGTTAATTGCAATTATAAGAATCTATGCAATTGAATACTAGTTCAAGTAGTAAACAATAGATCTATTTAGTATTTGGAAAACAACTAATAAAGATTGATTATTTAACCTAAAAAGCAACTCATGCAGTAAATAAAATGCAAACGAATGTTTTCCTTATAAGAATATGTTAAACAATAGATCTATTTAGTATTTGGAAAACAACTAATAAAGATTGTTTATTTAACCTAAAAAGCAACTCATGCAGTAAATAAAATGCAAACGAATGTTTTCCTTATAAGAATATGTGTTTTAAGAATATGTGTTTTAATATTGTTCAAAATTGAACAATGTGTATATAACTTATAACAAGAGCACATGGATAAACTAAAATGGAAATAGTGTGCATACCAAAAAGAACTTCACTTGATTTGATATAAAAATGTAAAAATAGGATATATATATATATATATATATATATATATATATATATATACCATTTTGAAAGTCCATTGTTTTCAAGAAATGTTTAATTCTAATTATAAGAATGTATGCAATTGATTAGAATGATATAGATATATTTTTTTGTTGCATTTTGTTACATGGTCAGATGAACTCCAATGTATTTGTAATAAAGAAGAGATTTCTTTAATATTTGAGTATAAGATTAACCTTTGCCAGCCTCCTCTCTATTGCGCCAAAGTGGGAGCCTGGGAACAAGGGTTCCCAACAAAGCATAAAGGACAGGGAGATTTTGTCAGGTTAAAGCTACAACTACCATGGTAGATGATATCCAAAATGTAGAAGCATAGACATGGCACGTGAATTGTTTGACATAATGCCTCAAAGAAATGTTATCTCCTGGTATGTTACGGCTGCAGGGTATGCACAAAATAGATATATTAAAATGTCTTTAGAGATTTTCAAACAAATCCAATTTGCAACTGTCAAGTCGTGCCAATCTCCATCCACAATTCGTGGCATTCACAAAGTCAATTCGGTTTTCACTCTTACTAGACTATTATTGACCTGCGTAGAAGGATATTTGTGTATAATTATTCCTATAGTTACAACATCCTTGGCATACTTGTATGCAGCATGTGGAAGCTTACATGAAGGATAAGAAATGTTTGATCAAATGCCTCAAGGAAATTTGGTTTCATGGCTTGCTATGATTGCAGAATCTGCACATTGTGGATTTGTTGAAAAGGTCTTAGAAACATTCAGGTAAATGCAATTGACAAGTTATAGCAAACCTAGTATTGCAGTGATTGCAGGAAATGTTAAAAATGGAATTGTTGGGAAGGCTTTAGAAACTTGTAAGTATACACAATTGGCAGGCATAAATTCAACTTCCATTGCTATTGCCAGCATCACCCTTCCTGCACCAAAAATGGGAGATTTGAAACAACATTTAACTACCGTGGTAGACATGTATGCAGAATGCTGAAGCGTAGACAGGGCATGAGAATTGTTGAAAATCACGCGGTCAAAGGCAACAAAATTATCAAGAACATGCATAGTGCAGAATTACTATCAAATTAAGTTTGAGATCATATGAAAAGTTCAAAATTAAGTTGCTACAAGACGAAAAGTGCATATGGCTACACAAACAATTTCTCATCATAGCTCCATACGATGAGTCTACAACTCCAGAGAACCATTCTCCCACTTGTGTTGAAGGATGGGAACTCAAGGGATTAACTGATGAAGTTGAGAGATAGTGCAAACCAGTTACTTTGAAGTCATAGCAAAGCCCTAATCCATCAACATTCTTTCTCTTGCTCTCATACCCACAATTTCTGCTCAGAACCCTGGCGATGAGGACGGAGAATACATGCAGCAAAGGTATTAAAATTGTAAATGGGGAACTGCAAACAACAAAAAGGAAAAAGTGACCGAAATGAAAACTATTGAGATCCCAAAAGACCCAATTCTCTAACTGCAAAGAGAACTTCATTGATTTCTGGTCCTTCCATTGCCTGACACTTTTGGCTGCAACCAAGCAGAGCCTTGTAGATGCCCACCGGAGAGCGAATACATAGGCTTCCTGCTCAGGTCAGAACAAAATGACATCTTCTTAGGATACAAACCCCTTACCCCCTACAGATTGAAATCTGCAACTCACAAAAGAACCAGTTCCTCCCAGAGCCTCCGCCATTATTGAATGAATAAACATACAAGAAACAGCACTATAACTTTGAAGATCCAACCTTATCCTTTTATCCAAATATCCCCTTCTCCTATGCATGATAACCCTCCTTTAACAAACACATTCTTTGGTGTTTCTTTAATAATAGAAATATGAAAATAAAAATATCAGTGCGCAATCAATATAAATGCAATAGGCTTTGATGGTATGCCCAGTTGCAATTGGTATGAAATAAGCAAATTGTTATGAGTGGCAGCTCGCAGAGAGTCCATCCAATAACTGTACAATAGAGATTAAATGCATGAAGGCGGTAAATTGAATAGATTAGACATTAATGTTTTTTTATGGTCCATCTTGAGCTGCCATCAATGTTTTTTAAGCCGCCTCTTCTCCATGGTGCGTGAGTTGATGTTTGGTAGATATTCATAATGATGAGCACATATTATCAAACCATTCATACTGCTTATTTGGTGGATATTCATAATGACGAGCACATATTATCAAACCATTCATACTGCGTAGTTGGTAAAACTGATCTGTCGGCTATGTATCCACTCATCGGTGAGATCTGTAACATCTACGTACTTTATTAATGCCATAGTCGTTGTCAGAGCTGGGGCAGAATGCAGAATGCAAGTTGTGTACAGACAACAGAAATAAAAGAGGACGTAAAAAATTAATGGCCACGATCACTTTGATGGTCTCTAGAAAGCAATGAACCGTTGATTGAATATTCTAGGTTGGACATGTTCATAGTGGATACGCCTTCGGCGTAAAAAATGTTATCAATATGTTTATAAGGCACGTCATGGAACAGGTTCATTTAGGGCAGACTGTTCAAAACTTGGGATAAATATGGGCAGAGGCGTAGGTGCAACTTAGGCTATGGAAGCTAAATAAGCAAGAGCTTCATGGATAAGTCATCAACTGTAATAATTAAGTAGTGATTTATCTATATATTTTATCATTCTTATTTCTTAACACATGTACACGCTGACAAGGAAATTTTTTATAAACATTATAGAAATACTTAAGTGAAGCGTATGGTATAGCTATGTAATGTTACATTTTTGCACTCTTGGGTAGCTCCTCTATTGGTGCTCTGTTTTTAGCCAAGCAATATTGGTTTTGATCATTAGAGCACGTGGGTGATGCTTCTGGTCATTGTTGAGAAATCTAAGTTACAGTTAATTTAAAGAACATTGAATATAAAAAAAATTGATTATACATATAAAATTTAACTTAATCCAATGTTAATGCATAGCCACTTATTCAATGATTAGTTTGAATGCTTACAATAGATTTAGACTTCTTCCAAACCATACAAAACTTTATATTCATATGCAAGTCTCTACTCTGATTTCTCAACATTCTATATTTGATTATATTGGAAGGGATTTCTATTGTAAAGTTACAGGTTCAATTTTGCAGACATGCATATTCTCACCAACTATGTTTAAATATAAAAATTGTTTGGGATTTAATAACAGAGGTACGATATAAGAAGTGAGACCAGGATCATTATCATGGTAATTATGACTGATAAAGACAAAACGAATATCCTTAGCCTTGAACTCTCAAGCAAAGTATCATCATAAGATTTGTACTTTTATATCAACACCACTATTAGAATCTTTGTTACAGTCTCCATTAACCAACTCGATAAATTTCTGACATCATTTGTAACTTACATTTGCACCCTGATTATAAAATCCTTGACCATGAGCTATAATTTTAATTTTTTTCAGGGAGATAAACAACAAATATTCAATCTAAACATATACATCCAGGCCTAACAATTGCAGTATTAAACATATAGATGTCAGTACAAGCCTTATTAATGTGCCTTTTATCATTGAAACCCTACTCAATTAGGTAGATGATACAAATTCAATCGATGAATTATTAAATATAGAAAACCCAATTGATTAACATTATCAATAATTCAAAAAGGACCCATGCCAACCTTAAAAGGAAAGCGCCCCCTACTACCCAGATGGTTTAGATATTAAAGAGGGGGGTTCAGGATATGGATGAGTTGGAAGCTGAGACGATAGATTTATTAAAGACCCAAATTTAACTGTTGCTGGTGTTTTGCATGGTTTTTTGGTTATGTGGCCTTTGTTGGCCTTTTTGGTGGCTGTGGACTTTTCTTGTTGTTTTTTTTACAGCCTTTTTGCTTTTGGTATCTTTAACTATCTTACCTTTAGTCTGTAAACTTTGTTGTTTTGGGTCCCTGTAAAACTCATTTTTTCCTCTTTCAAAAACATTATCAATAACTCTTTTCACTTACTATAAATAGATTAAAGCAGCAACTAAAAGGAGAGTGGTTTTGGTTCATCTCATTTTAAAAAAGAATATGATTTGCTAAGGTTGTGTAATGTAAAATTCTTCCAAATCTTAAGTTATAATGGTTTGTGGTTAAACTAAGTTTGTATGTTGCTTGAACCATTGCAAATTTCATTAGTCTTTTTGTTGCCATTGAGCTTCCTTTTCAACGTGTGTTGCTTCCATCAATAATGAAATTCTCCATCATTGCCTTTGAAATCATAGTCTACAATTTTCTTTTTATAATCATGCTTCTTGTGCTTCAATAGGAAAGTCTTCAGTGGTCTCATCAATATGATGTCATATGATTATTGTTTATTGTTAGCAAACCTTGGTGTATCAACATTTTATGTCTTAATACTTATCAGCGTTAAAGGTTTTACAATTACTTGATGGCTCAAACAACAATGCGAGGGAAGTAACTATACTATGTTTTGAGGTAGGGTTGCACATTTTTGGATTTTAAGCATCATGTACATCAAACCATATTTATAATTTTATACTTAAGTTCATTTTTGGAAGTTTGATCAGAATAGATTGTATCTGTGATTTATTGCTTATTATTCTATTGATATACTAATATTATCTTTCTTCAAGAAATGTATCAGCATAGTCTTCTCCCTAGCCAGGTTTTTTACATATGATATTGTAGACACTCAAATAATTTTGACATTATGCATATGATTTCAATCAAATATCATCTCTTTTAATTAAATAAATCAATATATTTAATTAAAATCCTAATGTTCAGGCGGGGGCCCTAGCTCAGTTGGCTAAGTAATTTCGTTGCAGCTCGGCTGGTCACGAGTTATAGTCTCCCCCGTCCCATGGTACCAGAGGGCGTGCCGCGCCAGCGCCGCCGATCACGTTAAAAAATTTACCATGCGCACTGTAGTTTATAGGGGGTCATGCTACCCGATTCCTGCAGTCTAAAAATTTAAAAAAAAAATTAAAATCCTAATGTTCTAACATCCTCTCATTTGATTTAAATAAACCCAAACATTTAAATTAAATGTCATAAATCGGCTAATTTCATCCAAGTTAATTAATCCTAAATTAATTAAATCCTAATAATAATCCCTCATTTCTCTAGCTTTTGACTCAACCTGGTTCAAACCTAAACCCCTCACTAACCCACCCACTTGCACATGAAAATCAATTTCTTTAATTAACTAAATACCAGGTTATTTTCCCTCACAAGGCATATTGCCAAGGAATATTCCTTCATTTACTCCACTTATTTGACTTTTTTTCCCAAACCATTTCCCTCCAAAACATATCAACCATATTCATTTAATGCCTCTTACAAGTTCATTAATCTCTTTTATACCTCTCAAATCCTCAACTATATGCATTAACCATGCACATTCTCCAAAATGTGCTCCACCTTCCTCCACTAGCCATGTGACAAGTGTCACAATATCATTGGATCTTATTTACTCCCACATTCCTCCCATAACTCCATTTTTCAAACCTTCAACCTATAAATACAAGGAAATTCTACTCCACAATCTATCCACAATCTTAGTATTTGCACTATAGGCACTTTCATTTTAGCATATTCATCATCTTGCATCTTCATCATATTTTGGAAGCTCATCACAAGGGATTGGGAAAGGGCTCAATTTTCACATCAAAGGAGAACCAATCCCCCTATTGGATTGAGGTTTGGTCCATTTTAGATAGGTTTACATGCTTGTATGCTTTCTTTGTGTGCTTTCATTATCATGTTTTCATATCTTAATGTGATCAAGAATTTCATAGGGAGCTTGATTTGTCTTTGCTAACTTGACTAACTTTCTTGTGTGTTGAACATGTTGGCATGAGGTCTAAATCTCGCTCACATTTTGGCTCATCATATATGTTGGGCTTCCCTTTTCTATCAACTCATTACATATTTTGGCCCAACATATGTGCCTAACAAGAAAGGAGGAGGAAAAATGGTTTGTAGGGCTTTAATCTATTCACATGATTTAGACAAGGGAAGCCCAACATATGTGATGAGCCAAAAGTTTCACTAGCAGCTCATTACATATTTTGGCCAGCATCTAACTTGCCTAACATGTTTTCATAGCATTCATACTCAATCAAAACATAACCCCACAATGCTAGAGTTTAGGAGGAGGAAAAATGGTTTGTAGGGCTTGAGAGGCCGATGGAGAGTGATAGCATATAATGATGTTCTAAAATATTTTGTGTATGTCGATGAGAATAAGAGGAGATATTTGATCAATGTTGACATGGGCAAGTGATGTGACATCTTGTATTTGTTAATGTTCTCAAAGATATTAAATCATTTCTTCATAGTAAGATGAGAAATTTCAAAGCGTTAATCATTTGTTCATTCCTTGTACTAATTATATATTTTATGTATAATGATGCATGAAATATTAGTTAATCAAAGGTTTGGTTCTCTTGATTTTGCATTTTGTCATTAACGACAATGAATTTAAAAAATCTTAATTAATTATAATCTTTTTATTATTGAGAATTAGTAGTATGTTGTTCATTTGTATTTTTGAATTTTAGTGGGTATTTACTTAATGATCTTTTAATTTATTTTTAGATAAAATAATAGTATCTTGGTCAAATGGAATAAACATTGCATATTTTTGTTGATGTTTCAAATTGCACCTTACAATTCGAGAAGACACACCTTAGATTCCAAAGGTAAGGATTAAATTTTATTTAGACTGATAGGGTAAGACTAATGATCAAACTATATGCAATTGTAGGCTAAAAATGGAGTACTCTTCTACACTTTAGATGGTATAGAGTTAAGGAATGTATATACCTATAGATCTTTTATAGAATGATATTCAAAAAAATTGTTACTAAAAATTCCTTATACTATCTTACTAGTTGTGTAGGCCTAAAGAGCTCCTACAAACTATTACCATCATTTTTGCATCTTCTAAAACCATGTCCACCCATGCAATTTTTTGGCTTATTTAGAAGTGTTGGTCTCTCTTTTGGTTTTTAGAACAATGTTGTGTCTTCCTTAGGTTGTCACAACCATGTTTTTACCCAACAACTTAAAGTTAAGTCTAATGTCTACCTTTGTAATCGACCCTTTTGCAAGTTCTTAAAACTATGTCAGATCCTTAAATGATTCTCACAACCTTAGTAAATGTTGACAAAGAAAAGATGAAGTTGAACTATAATCAAATCAATGCATTTTTAAAACTTTATGTAGGTTTTTAAATTTATATCTGTCTTCACTGAAGTTGTTGAAACCATATTTTCCTCTGAAAATGAGCTATTTTCAACTCATCTTTTTCGAAGAGAAAATTGATGAAGATTGCATGATAAAGATAACATTTTAGAGTTGTGCATAGGTTTTGAAACCCCTGTTGGCCTTTGATAGGGTTGTCGAAACCATGAAGATTATTGAAACCCTTCACATTGGGGGAAAATGGAATTTCAAAGAATGCTTTGACAAGTTTTCATTCTAAAGGAGAGGTTTCAAAACCTTTGTCAAATTTCGAAGAGGTTATCAAAACCCATCAATTCTTCGAAAATCCTTATTAACCATTCTTTTTCAAAATTTCAAAAAATGTTAGAATGAAATGAGAGATTGGAAAGTTCACATGTACCAATCATCAAGGGCACCATTAATGGCTATCCATCACTCCTTAACATTAAATTCAGGCTTTTTATAGATGAATTAAGCTATTGGAAGGGGTCATTTTAGCATGCATTTGGAGAAGAACTCTACGAAGGGTGAAGGAGGTGAAATTTGTAGAGGATCCCAGTAGGTGATTTTCTAGAGTTTGGGAACATAATTCAAATGTACACTACTCCTCTATTAGGCTACAATTTATTATAGAATAATCTAATAGTTCCCTTTGGTATTGGAGAAAATTGCGTACTTTTATATTGTTCACTTAATTGAATTCGATTATTGTCTTTCATAGATTGCACCTACATTTTGGGGTTTTTCTTCCCTATGAAGTTTAAGTATCAAGGTTATGAATATTTTTCTGGTTTATCCAGTACTATGCCTAAAATTGGGGACACAAAATTGGGGCATATAAGTTTGAAAAATAAAAATGTGAGGAAACCCTAAAATTAGTACTCATAACCTAGGGCTAATTCCATCATTTTTATAATTTCATTAGGATGTAAATCAAAAAGGTGCATAGATTTAATTTCAACCTCCAAGATCAACCAATCAGGCTTAAATTTGCATCCTTTTAAGGATAGGAATGATTTGGAAATGATTTGAAATTATTTACCTAATTAAACTATATGAACTAATATGATGAATG